>JARHVA010004839.1:1332500-1362500 GCA_037957365.1 Torreya grandis | reverse complement strand
TTAGTTTATATGTATTGATTGATCTTGGGGGATAATTGGGGGAGTTTTGACCTCTCATTTTAGGATTGTTTGTAAGATAATGTAGAAAAAAATCTGTGGGTATTAGGTTCCATTAAGTATCCTACTTGGAAGATATATCCAATAGATGTAGAACTACTTTCAAAGGTATAATACTAATTTTATCACTGACTCACAAAACTCATACACTTATAGATAAGCTAATTTTAACCTACTAAAAGCCAAATATATACTTTGGTTTACTTCAAACTTTCTAAAAGGTGGGAAAATATCACTTGTTCAAAAATAAACATAAAAAAGAGAGGGTAAGGTAGAAAAGAAAGCCTTCTGATTAAATGGGAAACACAAATATTTCTATGACCAAAAGTGCCTAGCTATAGTTTCACCACTGTATGTTATATCTCATAATGCCTAAAGCTTTGATCACACAAGAAGAGTGTTAGATGAGAATGGAGAAATGCTTGGTTATAGGACTCCTTTAATGGATAAACTTTAAGTATATCTATAGTTAATTACACATATATCTTTACAAGCTTCACATAAAATGAAATGATCAAAAAACTTAATTAAAATATCAATAAGCAAATACTATCTACTGTTAGTACTCTATAGAAAGGAATAATTTAAATTACTATAACATTAGTATCAACCCATTAGAATACAAGGAAATTATAAGACATCCAAGACAACCAAATGCATTTACATATAAAAATTGTTTTTATATTAATATGGCAATGTTTTTTTGCAAATAGAGTTGATATTTACAAAATATTACATAAACATGTATATAAATGAAGAGTGGGGATTGTCTCTAGTAGCACGGGTCCCCATTATAGTCCATCATGGATTGAAATAGTTGTAATAAATTATACCAAAAGATTCATATTCCTAGAACAAAAAAAAGATTCCCTAGAGCTCATGAAGATATAATCAAAAGAAGGTTAGGGGTGGGTCACTTTTTAACTAAATTGTTAGGCCTTTCTAAGTTTACAATGATTGATCAGTGAGGTTGGCCTCACACTCAAGATTTTTTAGGTTCACTTGTGGCTCCCAAAGATTATCTAAGGTTGAGTCAATATTTTCTCATGAGCCTTGGGTTGGGCCACTAATGATACCTTCACTTCTTGGACCTGGTTGATGATTGCCATGGATTGCATGGTTAAATCCAATATGAATTTATCTCCTACTTTATTGTCTTTGGTGGCATTTCTCTTCATGATCTAATATAATTGTACCAAGTGGACCCTAAATTCATCCATTTCTAGTAATGTTCCATCAGGGTGGATGGGCATTAAAATGTTGACATCCTTGAAATAAGGAGTTGGTCCTTACCTTTCTCTATTAGCTCAATGGTCACTTTTAATGTGTTTAAACACTCCTCAATGGATGTTTTCATTTCTCTTAAAAAGGTCTAGTACATGTCCAAGTTGATAAGGGGCATAAATTTCAATTTTGGGAACATCTCCTTATTGATGATAGTTTAAAATTTATTACACTTATTATCCATATACATAATACTCTCTTCATATCTTTACATCCTTGGGAGGATGTCTTTTCTTTTATAGAGGTTTCTAGTCACTTCCCCAAGGATGATGCATATATTGGTGAGAGATGCCTCTATTTTTATAAAAAATCTTTTGGGGAAGGTGTTCCTTATTTGAGACTTCAAATTTCTCACCTGCTCCTTAAGATCATTCATCATTTGCTTTGTGATGTCATTCATGAACTAGAGCACTAATATTAGGTCATATGCTACCCTTTCTTCTCCAATTACAATTATTACTTTAGTGAGGGAGAAGAGATATTTATTTATCCTCTACACCACTAGTTCTCCTTCCTAAGTAAATATCTATGTGGGAACCCTCTTCATGATCCCAATTGATCTATCAAACTCCCATTAAACATATGGGTCACCTTGATAGACCACTAGTCTCTAAACTTTGGTAGGTGATATGGGCCTAACCTAGCCTGGACCAATGGTAATTCCCAGGGTGATGGAAGAGGATGAAGGTGAGGTGTCAAAGGAAAAGGCATATGGCATAGACTTGGGTGAAAGAAGAATATATTAAGGATAAGGAAGTAAGGAAGAGAGGAGTTAAGAAGGAGGGGGCACTAAATCAAAAAGAGGAATGAAAAATGGGGATATGCATGGGAATAATTGGGCATGTCATTGGTTAGAGTTATTTTTTACCTATGGATGAATGACATGTAGTAGTGGGGTGTTCAATAAGAATAAATAAATCAATTGGTTAAATTTGAATCCTTAGAGGCCTAGGGTGATAGAGAAAATTATTAGGGAGAAATGGGAGGAGAAAGATGAATAAAAATTTAGGAGGGAGATACATTTTTTCTTCTTGGATATCTTACTCTAGTCAACTAGAGTTATGTTAATGGTTTTATTATGGTCAAATCAAGAACATGAATTGAGAGCACAGTGAAATTTACTTACTTCCACTTCCAATAAGTCATGCTCGAATCAACCTGTATTGTAGTAGTCAAAAGAGATGTGATGGTAATTTCTATTGGGGAAATATGAACCACTGAAAGTGTAGCCCATACACTACATAAATGGGGGATATTGAGATTATGCACATGATTGAACTCATTGATAAGTTGGCCACTAGTGAATTTGAGGTGGATCCACTAGGAAGCATGCATTATAGAGGAGTAACTTATTGGACTAATGATCAGGATTCCATAGTGTATGTTGACATTGTGAATCTATGATCTATAAAAAATTGGTCACTCCTTAAAGATATAAGTGCTACTTGAATTATACTAGACACTCTTCAATATGAGGTCCATGCAACTAAAACTTCTAGAGATCCTAAGTAGGATACAAGTGTTATTACAAGTGCAAAAGGGTTAAATGAAGGGGAGTTACAAGGTGAAGATATTGAACATGTCTATATCCAAGGAGACATAAGTTAATTAGGGAGTTATCATGATGAAAATTGGGTATGCTATTAATAGAATAGGATTAGAGTGTCTAGGGAATCCTTTGGGTGGTCTAATGGGTTATATATGAATAGAAATAGTGGTGTAAGGAATTCATAGGGTGAATCTATTTGGTCCTGCTCTAGGATCACCACAAATATGCTATTAATGACAAAGATCAATAACTATGTCATAAACAATGAAGTGGCCTATGAAATTAGAGATGGTGGACTTAGAGTTGAGTCTAGGGGAGGTGAAGTTCATGGAGGTGAAGGTGTGGTGACCCCATGTATAATCCTCCTAGAAATATGTAGTGTAGTTACTTGAACATCCTCCCAAGGATGAGTTTGAGGAAATTTCTGAGGTGACATCAGCCTTAGTGATTTTCCCAAATTTGGCTCACTTTTATTTATTCTTTGTCACCTCCATTCTAATGAGCACATCAAAATCACTATTTGGATTGAGATGAATCTTCTAATCATCATGGGGATCATGGTGGTATGTGATTTTGAGGTGGTTCACGTACCTGGCTACATGGATGTTGATGACTCCTCAAGGGTCTCAAATTTTGTGCTCAACCCTCCCTAGGGCATATTAATTCATGTTTTGTGCCATATTTTTCTATTAATTTAGGTTATTTTACTCATGGTGGTGGATCAAGATTGGAAAATCTAGGCACAAATTTTAGCTACTATTGAGTGAATAACCCAAGACACCTTCAGTCAACTAAAAAGTAATTTATTACCTAGTGAGGTAGCCTAGGACACCATAGAGTAGGAGGAGAGGGGTTTTATTTATTAAATAAACCTAGATGATGGTGTGGTCTCAGTAGTAATATTAGGATCTTATGGGTATGAATGTCTTCCCAATTTCATCTGAGAGATGTAGTATGGTATTATTATTTATGGACATGTAAACCACTCAGTAGAGGGACTTGTAGATGTCCCAAATGTGGTTTATATAATGATGAACATATAATTTATAGGAAATCACATGAACCATAAAGTTATAATGGGTCCATATAGGAACACCAAAGGCTTGAATGTGATGGTGGTGAAAACCGTGTCCATAAGATAACTCAACATGTATAAGTTACCACCCCCTCAAGCCTCATTGATGCCCTTAACCAGATTATAGTTAACAAGGATCCTAAGGTTTGAAACTTGCTTTACCTCAATGATTATTCTTAGTGGAGGCACACATAGGATGTTCACATGTATGAAATATTTGGATCAGAAAATATTATTCAAAAAAAACATCCCTACATGAACTCCCTCCAAGAAGAGATGAATGGGATAGGAATTGATGTCCTCCTTTTTGATTTATTGGTTTAGATCAATGTCTTAGTCTTTGAGAACCCTATATATCTCATGTATCAACCATGCTCCAATCATAAACTAGAGTGTATTCTAGGTGGTTATAATACTACTTAAAATAAGTCTTGGAGATATCTATAATTTTATTTTGTCACACTACAAATTATACCATGTCCTTCATAGAATTATAAAAGTACATAGAGTTTTGTAGTATGATACCAAAGATATCTTCACAAATGAAAACTTTTGGTTTAGTGTCCACCTTACTCAATCCTAAATTTCTTAGGTTATTAATATCATTGAGGAATTATGTCTCATTTTCATCATCATCAAATGTGGGATTTTACACATCTTATATTGCTTATAACACTTTTTTGTATCATTCAAAGATGGGTAGTCTTGATGAAAAGTTGATATCTTTATATTCAATCTCAAGTTTAGGGTTTAAAAATGACAGGCCATGGATAAGAGTTGGGGAGATATCTAGAACATAGTTTTAAACCTAAGGGAAGTGTTAGAAGCTCAAGGAAGTTTTAAAAGTAAGGATACTCAGGAGTTTGGGAATGGTAGTAGTTAAGTTGATTGATTTCATAAATTATAAGATTCCACAAATATCTCACTTATTAATTAAATTGTGGGATCATATTGAAAAATTTCAACTCTAAGTTGGTGGAATAATACACTTAGTTATTTCTTGATTTGGAATTTACTCATAATATTTTGAAAAATCATGCTCAATTTAGATTTGATGATGTTGAAGGGAATCTATAAGTTGTAGGATTAGAGCCTAGCTACCCAACTAGATTAATGTGAAGACATGGAAGGAACACACCTATTTTAGCTCCTATGTCACCTCAGGGAAACTCAAATTAGGCCATATCTCCTTTGTCATTTGGGTATTTTATTTTTAGATTATGCCAATTAAGTGCAGTCAAGTTGTCACTATTGTCAATTAGGAGTGCTATCCTTGTGAGAATGTGTGCCGCTTCCCACTCTTATTGAAATAATGGAATATCCCCTAAGTTTGGGTGACTTTGATATGGAGATAATCTTTAGATAAAGGGTTGGTTCCCTTGATACACTCATTAAAATGTATCCAATCCTACTAACTTTTTATTTCTAGACTAAGGGAAAGGGTAAAGGGATAATTTTTGCACTGGAATTGACATGAAAAATTGAATTAAAGGTGATGCACCAGTGTATATGAATAATTTTACTTTCAATTAACACTCTTACAAAGTAAAGGAACCTACACATATTCTCTTCACTTTAGGTATATGGTTTTTACAATAGTGTTTTATACAAATAACTTAGCAACACTCAATCTTTACATGTAAGGAATGAAATATTGTTAAACTCACATCCAAACTTAGACTGGGATTGAACCTAGACACTTATCATGACATATAGAAAATCAAATATTCTATAATAAGGTACAAAAACTAGATAACAACATAGGAAATCTACTGATTCACAATGTTATATCAATTAAAATCACACACACTTCACACAACTTAAAATGGAGGAAAACATATTATTTATTCAAAAACTATTGTAAAATTTTTTGATAGTATTTCAGCATAGCCAAAGCAAAAAAGGTGATATGTCATTCTAAAAATGATTAAATAATATAGAAGAGAGAGAGAGGTGAGGGGAGACAAGACAACCCCAAAATAGGATGACTCACTTGTCATCACCCTTTTCAATTCCTGTGTACTAATTCATATATTTACTCATTGCTTCCTCCTTTAAAATGGAATAGGGGTAAGTTTAAATTAGGAATCTTGAATAAGTCTTGAACATTTATTGATCATGTTTGACCCTTTAAAATTCCTAAATCTTTGCTCACATTACCTATATTTTTACTTACATGTCTTCCTTGATGAATTAACCTTATTCTTTGATGATAGGTATTCAAATATTCATTAATTACTCAATTTAATCCTTCTCCTCATCTATTTATGAGTTCCTTATAGAATTGAATGGTTGTTATAAGACTCTTCAAAGCATCTTTGACTTTGTCTCCTTCATTCGGTATAGGAGAGGAAAAGGTCTCTTTCTTGATTGTCGAGACTCTTTCAACCTTTTGAATGTTCCTTAAAAATAAATTTTAACTTTTTATTTTCCTCTAAATGGTGTGTATGGTGAGAAGTAACCTTGAAAGTCTCTTTCAATATTTTTTATGCATTGAATTGGTGATTTGATCATTTGAACTCCTTCTCTTGCATCATAGCATACAGAGGATAAAACTTGGATTTATCTTCAGTAAACATTATCCCTCCATGGATATATTCTCAAAATTATATCAAACCTTAAAAAAATAATTAGAGCCATCAAACGCTCCAAAAGATGTGATTTTTCTCTATTAACTTGTTTTTTACCTATTCCTTATGGCCCTAAAAATAGGTAAATCTCTTTTTTACATAATAAAATATGGATTATACTAGACAACTAAGCACATAATTGAGGACTCAGTATACCCTTACATCTCTATTCCAAGTTTTAGGACCTAACTCTAAGTGGAAGTGTCCTTTTTAGCCCAATTCTATCTCTAATTAGGCTTAATTAGGCCTCCTAGGCCTAAAAACTAAGATCTTAATCCAGAAGCCTCCTACACATGTGAATGCTTAAAAAAGTGTTTGATTGAATTTACTTAGCCTAAGACTTCTATATCAAATTTAAATTTGTGAGGCTTTGTGTAGGTGGGCAAACCAAGAAATGGCTATTGGCAAGCCTAAATACGTATGCATGACTGATAGGTAGTTTGAGTTTTTTCATGAAAATTTCAAGTTTTAGAGACTTGGAAATGACTTTTTGAGAACTGTAACACAATTAAACAATTCATTCCTTAAGAGTTAGTGTTGGCATCTTAGGTTTCACCCTAGTTAAGAAGGGAATTATTTGGGTCCTCTTGCTCAAACCTAGTTCAACATGGGAAAGACCATAGATTGTGGGTCACTTAATATTAGGTTAGACCTTTGGAGAAGGTTTTCTTCCTTTTGGGTCTATCACGTATAACAAACCTAAACTAGCTTCTTTCTAGGAAAAGGGGAGAGAGATTAACACTAATCTATGAAAGCATGTAAAATGGGGGTGATGCACTAAATATTTTGATCCTTATACTTGCTCAAGACACACTATAATATGTATTCAAGATTGAATAATATCACTTCACTCACTCTTTGATCATCCCTCACATAATTATTTCACATAAAGGCATGGACTAGTTATTGACCTAGCATGGGAGGGTAGTTGTCCACTTCTAAACTAACCAACAAATTATATATGCATGTAGAATGACCTATGAGAACTACTAGAACACCTCATAAAGGTGAGAAAACTCAAATAGAGGTAAGGAAAACATATATTAAATTATCACCATCAATGAACTCATGAAACATACTTTGATTTAGCTTGAAAATGGAGGAATTTAGTCTTTTATTGCATCAAATAGGTGTTATATTACAAATCTCTTTAGAGTCTAGTCATGCTAAAGAGAGGGATCATTTCAAGGCTTAGAAGCATGTACTTATAATAGATTGGGATGATAGAGACTGAGATCATGTGTATAAGGATGGATAATGGTGCATAATGACCAAGATTTCCAATTATTCTAGCATTGATGCCATTAGAATATATCATAATACCTAAGATTACTTCTAGAAGGTGTCCATAACAACCATATCAATATGTTTCAATCTATTTTTGGCCTATATTAATACTCCTTACAGTTACAATGGTGGAATAAAGTAATTTTAAAGCTAAATTCTAGAATTGAAGTAGTTAAAATAGCTAGATAAATCTATTGTGATCTTGTTCTGGCATGGATTACTCCCTACTGGTTCATCTTTGGCATTTAAGAGTGGAGAAAAGGGTCATAATCATATTTATAGCTTTGGAAATAAACCTGTTGAAACTAATGTGTTTGCCTCGATGGCCTCCCTTTGAAATATTTACTTTGGTTTGACCTCAACTATATTTGATCTTTATTTAATGTCTCAAGGCTTTGAATTTGTATATTATCCCTTGATCTTCATTTGGGTTTATAAAAATGTGCCACCTAGAAGATCTTTATTCATTTTTAGGACTTTGCTATCAACTTCATCTACCCATATGCTTACACCATGTGGTGACCTCATATTTGATCTAGCTCCTTGACTTATGCACTGTTGATATTTATTTCATGACTCAGTGAATGTTATTGATCTTTAATAGTAAGATCAAATGTGCACCATTGATCACCCTATTCACTATGATCCTGACACTTGGCACCATTACATTTAATCTTAAGATCCTTTGACTCTTTGAACTTCATTTACAGCATTATATCTTCATGGCATGATTTAAATCACACTATTGATCTAATTGGACCCACTAACTTTTTCAGATTGTTGTTTATCATTAGAACCTAACTTGGTTTCCAAGATTTGGACACTTATCTTCATTGCATTTATCTTGGGTCTAATTACTTTTTAACTTGATGTTTATCATTGATATATTCAACATGATTGAATACATTCCATTAGATATACTTGGACCCATTGACATCATCCTCACTTGCTCACCATTAGATCTTTTGATCTAATTAAACATAGACAAGTGATCTCATTCTAGGGAATTTTTGACCTATTGACTTCCCATGGGCCATTACTCTATGATCCAATCAAGAGAGATTTTGACACTTTTCATCTTTTCATTTATCTTTTTAGGATCCTTGGGGGTTTTTTGAATTAAAATGGCTATTTTTCATGACTTTTATTTGATGTCCCCATGAACATCTCATTATGCTTGTTCAACTTTTAATGCATGTATTTTGAGATAGAAAAAGCATCAAGACACCACATTTGTAGAGGATGATCTAGGCATGAAAAACACCATGTTCATGTAATTATTTGGCCCTATTCAATCCCAAAAGTACATTTATGAGATTCATAATTGAACTGACTTGTTCATTTATATAAGGTTTACCATAACGGTCTAGATCCTAAAGATCACACAATTCACACTTTAATCTTGATGAAAGTGTGTCAAAAAGATTGAAAATGTTATTTGATCTCCTCTTTAATTCCATATGCTTCTTGTGACATTGTATCACTCTTTAATCAGGACCCTTCTCAATTTATTATATTAGATTAAGCAAAATTTGGTATGTAGGCCAAATTTGGCGAACATCTTTGGTGACTCAACTGGGCAACATGCCTTCTATGCCTAAGGACTCAGACCATTTACATGACTCTCAGACTCACCAATAATGATGAATCTAATCTCTAACTGAATGAAACCTCTTGACTTGTAAAGACAATGGATTCTACCTTAATAAGGAAGGAAATAAACCAAATAGGGAAACTAACCTAATAAAACAAATGTGTAAAAAAGTCACTTATTTGAGACAAAAAAAAGTAAAATAATGTGTTAAAACAACACTTTAAGGAAAATAAGACCAACTAACTATGTATAGGGAACTCAACTTCCTTAATAGTAATGTTTTAGATGTATCCCATTGACTAGGATAGGAAGCTCCTTGCCATCCATATTTGTATGTTGTAAGGCATTATGGGATTTGTAGCTAGAGATTGTATATGGACCAATCCAAAGAGAGTCAAAATTTATATGTTTTATTTGCTTGGCTCTATCCTCATCTCACTTGAGGACAAAATATCCTTCTTTGAAACTTCATGAAGAATATCTATTGTCAAAGGCTCTCTTTGCTTTTGCTTGATGGCTTTCCATGGCTAGCATGGACTAATGTCTTGATTCCTATAACTTTAAAGCTTAGCATATATGATATTCATAGGTTAATTCTCTAAAAAATCAAGTTGATGCATCGATTCTATGGTAGGAAATTCAAGAGAAATAGGCATTCTTACTTATTTACCATATACTAGCTTGTAGGGTGAGTTGGCTATAGACCTCTTATAGGTGATCCTATTATCCCATAAAGATGAATTTAATTTGAGATGATATGACCTCTAATTATCTTTAGTTTTTCTTATTATGATATTCAATAGGTTCTTATTGGTGGACTCAACAAGACCATTTACTTGGGGATAGTAGTTTGATGAAATCATAAGAAAGACACTATGTTGAACTACCCATTGGCTCATTCTAGACCCCATAAAGGCCATATAATTTTTAGAAATACTAGTTTTAGGGACTCCAAATATAGTAAGTAAACCTTCATATAAATATAGAACATTGGACTCATTTGCTTCTTTCAATGCCACTACTTCTATCCATATAGTGAAGTAATCTATAGCATTCAATATACATTTATGTCCTGAGCTTAAAGGGGGTTCAATGAGACCAAAATAGTTCAATCCTCATCAGATAAATGGCTGATCCACTATAATTGGCTGGAGAGGTAAGGCTACAATTTTCACATTTCCAACAAACATAGCACAATATCTACATTTCCTAACCCATACATGATAATCACCAAATATGCTTGGCCAATAATACCCACCTCTCAAGTTCTTTTGGGTTGTGGTCCTTGCTGAATAGTGTCATCCACCATGTCCATCATGAAACTCTTCAAGCATCCTTTCCTTTTGATGTTTCTCAATGCATCTTAACAACATGTCATTGATATCTTTCTTGAATAAAACACCGTCAAAAAGAAGAAATGGCATGGATTTCAATATATAATATCTTCTTTTAGAAGGAGTTAGGTGAGAGGGATAAATAACATCCTAAAAATATCTTACCAAGTCATGATACTAGCTAGAAGGTGAGATATGATCAAGTGTAACTACTTCATCATTTGACACCATAACTACCTCATTGGCTTCTTTTAAGTCTTGGGATAGATCGTCACAAAGTTCTATGCTTCAAATCAATTTTTTGACCTTGATCTCCACATTATATTCCATTACCTTTGTTATCCAACTAGCTCTTTTCTCATATATATATTTGTTCAAGATAAAATCCTTAATACTTCAATGGCCAACCGTTAGGTGTATCTTATTATTAGACAATAAGTATCGATACTTATTGAGAGACATTATAACATAAAGTAAATGCTTTTCAACAAAAGAGTACCTTGTTTCATACTCCTCCAAGCCTTGATTGAAGAAGGCTATTGGCTACTCCAAAGCCTCATGATTCTACTGTATAAGAATGCTTAAAATGGTGTCAATATTATCATAGGTGTATATAATGAAGTCTTTTTTGAAATATGAGTTTATGAGCATAGGATCACTAGCTATAACTTTCTTAATTCCCTCAAAACTCTTTACTCCTTCCTTGGACTAGTTGAAACTCTGATTCTTTTTTACTATTGTTGTAAGTGGCTTAACTAAAGTGGCAAACTCTAAGATGTATCCTCTGATAAAATTTATCTCCCCCAATAATATTTTCAAATCTCTTTTGTGCTTGGGAAAGGAAAGTTAAAGAACTGAAGCTATCTTTTTAGGAGCTATTCTTAAATCATGCTTTAAAACTATATGTCCAAAAAGCTTACATTCATGAACTAATAAGACACACTTTCTAAGATTTAGGGATACCCTAAATTTTCTACACCTTTCAAACACTTTCTCAATGTGAACCATGTTCTCACTTTCATTATTTAAAAACATTGTTATATCATCCAAATAGACTAGCATAGACTTGTTATCAAGGCCCTAAAATGCCATATCCTTGGATCTCTAAAATTTTTATCTAGCATTGGATAAACTAAATATAATATTTCTATATGAAAATTTTCCCCACTTTGTGGTGAATGGTATCTTGAATTGGTCCTCCTTATTTCTCTTAATTTATGCTCATTTATTAATTTTGAAGCAAGTAAGAAACTAGTAAAAGGGGTGTGGAAAGGAATACATGATAAAAGTGCATATGTGATATAGATGATGATGGGAACTCCTCTTTGGCTTGGAAGGAATAACCTATAGATAAGAAAGACACTTGAAAAGGGGTTACTATCAAGATAGTTGAGTGGACTGCCTAGCATGATCTAGATCCAATAAGCATATGCTTGTTAGGAGGTTTTCAATCTACTATTAATAATAATTAAGTTGATATAGAAGAAAAGAAAGAATAATTGAATTAAGTAACATTAAAGTAAATTCATGCAAGAAGAAGAAAGTAAAATGCTTATTCAAATAAAATGACTAAATGTAGCAAAAATGGATCAATACTCATGCTAAGATAGTTGGGGTCAGGTTCAAAAAATTAGGGTAGGATTTTTGAATACGTAAAAACACCAAAAATAGGGTTTAGTTGGGTTAAGGATCTAAAAATGACTTGTTATTTTCTTCCATAATGATCATCGATAGTTGGGTGAATCATCGATGGTTAGGCTGACCATTGTCAATTGGGTAACCATCAATGGTTTATGTGACCATCAGTGGTTGGGATAACTATTGGTGGTTGCCTATGTGTTTTTGGAAATGATCAAAAAAGTAATTGTAGTTTGGATAAATGGTCAGGTAGGGATTTGAATATGGGTCTGGTCAAAGATGGAAAACTGGGAGATTATTTTGATCGGGTTAGGAGGGTTAGAAATGAAATGAAAATAAAGAAGCAAGTACAAATTTACCTAAAACTTCCTAAATTGTTGATGGAAGGTTGAAACAATTTGACTAGAGTGATAGTAATTTGTCCTCGAGAGAAACTCAAACAAAGGTTCAAATCTCTAGTGTACTACTTGATTGTTGAGGGAAGGCTAGACACCTGTGTGTAAGATTATTTGATAACTTAGATGTGGATCCTCATTCACCTCCTACTCATCTCCTTTTAAAGGATGAAGTTGATAATTAGATAGGATGAAGTTGATAATTAGATAGGAGGAAGTTGCTAATTATATAAGAGGATAAAGTTGTTATTTATGATGCTTTATAGTTGGTTACCATCACATAATATGGACATACTAATTTGTTTCATGATTATTTCATAAATAGTTGGTAATGCATTTTTAGAAGGTTAAGGACCTAACCATCAATGATTAAGCTAATCATCAATAGTTAGACTAACCATTGGTGGTTGAGTGTCTAGAGGAAAATGGGTGAAAATAAGTTAAAAAGAGTGGGTTAAAGGGTTAGGTTAGTAAGTTAGTAAATGGATGAGTTTAGTTAGCTGAGTAGTTAACTAAACTTATGGTTGGATAGGTATCTAAGGTGTTTTGACATATAGAACTATTGTATGTAATTTTCTAGTGTCTACACTTGACCAAAATCTAATTGTAATTACTATATCCATCCAACAAGGAGAACCTTTTTGAACTTGAAACCAACTATAATTTTTTTCCATAGATGGCAATGGATAGTGTTATTTAAGGGAAGCTTTGTTTAAATCATCAAATTCAACATAGTCTAATTTCACCATTCTTTGTCCATACTGAAACAAGGTTTGCCACCTAAATTGAGTTCTTGATTGGAAATATAATAGATGAGTCAATGAGATTATGAAGCTCATTTCTCATCAAAGGCTCAAGCTTAAGATTAATAGGCATTTGTATTTGTCTTACTGGCTTAGTTTCATCTTACATCTCAATGGTGTGTTGAGATAGACTTGGGTCAAATCCCTTGAGATCACTATATTGCCATGAAAATCCATTAGAAAAATCTACACATAAATCAATGAAAGCTTCTTTCTATGAATAAGTGCATACCTTACCCAACCTTAAGCTCTTACTAGGTGAAACTTCCACATTGGCATAATGTTATTACTTTTATGAAAAAGTTGAATTTTATTTCCTTAGCTCATCATCACCACTAAATATGTTCTTAAGTGTGTCCAATCCCTTAGGAATATTATTCGTTTTCAGTTGCACAATTTGATCACCATACTACTACAAGTATTTTGATTAATTTCTTGAGGGAAACTCAGCCTCTTCTTGCATGAATCTAACAATATGATTATCATTATTATCTAGGATAGATGGCTTATAATCACCTTAATGTATGACTGGACCTCATCATTTCTTACATCAAATAGGATACTAAATTGTGCCCCAATGGTAGCCAACTTGTCTGCATGTTTTTTCTCATCTCTTGGTATTTCTTGAATATTGAAGGCCTAAAATTCTTCAAGAAAGTCCCATACCTTATGATTATAAGATTTAAGAAATGGTTTTTCTACATACATTAATACCTCTCACTTGGTGAACTGTAAGTTCACTATCACCAAAGACTTGTAAGGCATTGACTTTCATCTTCTTTGCCCATTGCAAATCATGAACTAGTGCCTCCTATTCAGCAACATTTTTTTAAAAACCAAATTAAAACATAACAGATGATAAATAAATTTTCTTTGATGGAGAAATAAACATCATTCTAGCCCAGGAACCATGATTATTCCTTGATCCATCAATGTATAATTTATGAAGACCATCAATAGACTCATCATCCTTCACCAACATTAGAATTGGTGCATCTTTCTCATGGAGGCAATAAAAATGAAGTCCTACATATTTAATTAGTTTATAAGGATAATATTCATGTGAGCTAGAGGGAAAATAATCAAGTAAACAATATGGAGTCCCTTCTAAAGGTGATTCAGTCTCTTCTACACTAGTTTCTAACACCTCATCAGAGATGACATAATTAGTGTTTACAAAAATTGGCATATATGACTCCAAATGGAAATGTGCAATGGTTTTAGAATGTATTAAATGAATTATTATCTTAGTTACATACCTGGTCTTGAACATTAAATATGTCCAATCAGTTGATAAATATCCTCCAATCTTTGAGGTAAAGTCCCTTGATAGACACATGGTAAAGTAGGGAGGTAAGTCCACCACAACTACATCCTATTGATTGGTAACATTGGGACAAGCATGTAATGTCTAATTAATATCTCTAATAATTCATAATGTCTTTATTAGTGAACCATCCAATTTCAATACTCCTTTAACATTTAGTTCATAGATAAGACCAAGATTTTCTATAATTTTATTAGGCATGATAGTGTTATTGGCTCCATTGTTCACCATACAGTTATGAACTAGATAGTCACCAACTATAAAATAGAGGTAGAAGGGAGAATTTTTAGTTGAAATTACCTCATATTTATCCCCATTTACCATCTTATGTACTAGCTATACTTGATGTTTTATTGGTTGGTCTGAATTGGTTAGGATAACACTTTGTTTCTCAACGGGTTTTAGGGGCACCTTGAGAGCTGAAAGGTCTTAGATGAGAATATTATTTTATCCTAGAATAGTAAGAAAATATCACATGATAATGCTGAAATTGGTTTTATTCATCTAATCTATTATTTTTAATAAGGATCCACTAACCTTTGGCTTCACCTTTTAAACTAATAGTTATTCATGAAATAGAGGTATTTGAGGGACCTTCCCAACCTCTACATTCTAATTTTTCTATGTCACACAGGCCACAGATTTATCTTTGATACTCTTAGGAATAATATTAGGATAACTATAATCATTGATCACATCTTAAGCCTCATCAATATTTATTCCTTTAGCTCTAGTTATAGCTTCAACTTGACCACTTAAACTATTAGTCTCACCACCATGATTGAAAGCAACATAATCATCCATTTTCCAATTTACATTAATGGCATCAAGATACCCTTGACCTTGTTTATCCTCTCTTTGGGGTATCAAACTTGTCTCCTAATATTGACCTCCTTGAAGAGAAAACTCTACTTATGTCATTTGTGTCATAGTAATGTTCTATGATACCAAGGCTTGGTTTTGAGCATCATTAAGGTTATAGGGCTACCAAATCAAGTCATGCATCAAATTATTTTGAGGTGGAATGGGAAAATAAACTTTTGATGTGGAAGGTGCATTAGGATCAAGAGATGCATATGGTTTATATGTAACTATGGCTCTTTGTGATTGGTAGGGTGGTTTTTTTCTCTAAACCCTTGATAATGAGGTTTGATTTTATTATTGATAAGGACTATTAGCCTAAAACTGCTATCTTTTGAGTTGAACTAATTCATTCCCAAAATATTTTAATAAAATTTTCAATTCTCTAATCTCACTAGTTTGATTAGAAGGGGATGAAACTTTAACTTAGGGGGGTGGAATAGATTTCAACTATGGGAATACAAGCATTGGAGGCCTGGGAGAAAGATTACCAGCTCATATCAAACTATTTTATGCTCTTATGACAAACTCATAAACATTTAGGAATGCATTTCCACCCATTAATTGTATCATCACATTGATATCAAAATTAAGGGATTTTAGATAGTACAAGAAGGCATATTCTATGGATGGTCTAACCACTGAAGGAATCCTAGTCTATGTCTTTTGGAATCTAAGGTTAAAATTAGACATGAACTCATGGGGAGATTTATAAATAGTAGTTAACTACTCAAATAATGATAGGTGATCAGATTTATCTTCAAACTACCTGACTAAGGCTACACTTAACTCATCCCAAGTAGCAATGGAATTCAAAGGAGGATTTCTATACCACTGCAATGCTTTTCCTTTGAAAGAAGAATCAAGTAATTTGATAGCCACATTATCTTGAATATCATTGTGAAGAGAGAAAAGGTTGGAAACATCTTGGATGTGTTAATTAGATATTATTTGATGTTCTCCTTAGAATAATGGGATACTCTCAAGGGTAGACATAGGAATTCCATCAAAATGGGACAAATTTAGTGGACTACTTCTATTGAATGGGATGACCACTTGATTCTTGATAGTCATTTGGGTAGTGGGATTAAACTACTTAAGATAATAGGATGACCAAGAGATGAATATTTATTTTGGAGATAAGGTCTTGTCCTATTAAATCTTTCTTTCTTATATGAAATAGAAGGCAACTCAATGAATTCAAGGGGAATACCTTTACTAGCTGACCTTGTAGTAACCTTTGGCATGAGAATGTTGTCTGGATGATGCTATGAACTATATAAATTTAAAGATATTTAGCTCATAATGATGATGGATATCCTTTCATACTATATATTCTTCTCATTAGCTCCAAATTTTAGTTCTTCTAGGAGACTTGGTCCCAATGGGCATGCCAAAACTGTTAGCATCCTAGGTTACACCCTAGCTAAAAAAGGTATTATTCAAGTCCTCTTGATCAAACCTAGTCCAACATGGGAATGAACCTAGGTTGTGGGTCACCTAATATTAGGTTAGACCTCTAGAGAATGTTGGATTCCTTTTGGGTCTATCACCTATACCAAACCTAAACTAGTTTCTTATTGGAAAAATGGGAAAGAGATTAACAATAATCTATTGAAGAATGTAAACGGGGGGGGGGGGGGGTGGTGCACTAAATATTTTGATACTTATAATATCACAAGACACACTATAGGACACATTCAAGACTAGAGAATATCACTTCACTAACTCTTTTATCAACTCTCACATAAGTATTTCATAGAAAGGCATGGACTAGCTATTGACCTAGCATGGGAGGGAAGTTATCTACTTCCAAACTGACCAACAGACTATATATGCACTTATAATGACCTGTGAGAACTACCAAAACACATCATGATGGTGAAAAAACTTAGACAAGGCCAAGTAAAATGTATATTCACTTAACCACATCAACGAACTCATGAAATAACTTTGATTTAGCTTGCAAATGGAGGAATATATTCTTTTATTGAATAAAATAGGTGTTACAATACAAATCTTAGCAGAGTCTAGTCATGCTAAAGAGAGGGATAATTTTCAAGTCTTAGAAGCATATATTTATAGTAGAATGGGATGAGAGATATTAGGATCATGCATATAAGGATTGAGAAGGGAGAACAATGACCAAGATTTCCAATCATTCTAGCATTAATGTTGTTAGAAAAGATCATAATCCTTAAGATTGCTTGTAGAAGGTGGCCATAACAATTATATCATTCTCTTTCAATCTATTTTTATCTTACATTGATGCTCTTTATGGTTACAATAGTGGGATTATGTCATTCAAAAGATAAATTATTTATTCAAATTAATTATAACAACTAGATCAATTTGTTGTGATCTTATTCTGACATGGATTACTTCCTACTAGTTCATCTTTGGCATGTAAGAGTGGAGAAAAGGGTTATAACCATACTATTGGCTTTGGTAATGAACCCATCAAAATTGATGTGTCTACCTCCATAGCCTCCCTTTGAAATATTTATTCTATTTTGACCTTAACTATATTTTATCTCTATTTAAAGTCTCAAGGCTTTAACTTCTAAAATTGACCCTTGATCTTTAACTAGGTTTCTAAAAATGTGCCACCTATTAGCTCTTCATTCATTCGTAGGATTATGATGTCAGATTAATCTAACCCTTCACTTGTACTATGTGGTGGCCTCATATTTTATCTATCTCCTTGACCTATGCACCATTGATATTTACTGCATGAATTAATGCATGTTGTTGATCTTTAATAATAAGGTCAAACTTACATTATTGATCACCTATTTATCATGATCATGACACTTGACACCATTGCATTTAATCTTAAGATCCTCTAAATATTTGACCCTTGCTCACACAATTAGATCTTTATGGCATAATTTAACATTCATCATTGATCTAATTGGACTCACTAACTTTTTTAGATTGTCACTCATCGTTAGATCCTAACTTGGCTTCTGTGATTTAGACACCTGTCTTTACTATGTTTGTCTTGGGTCTAATGACTTTTTTACTTGATGCTCATCATTTATCTCTTTTTCATGATTGAAAATGTGCCATTGGATATTCCTAGATCCACTAATATCATCTTTATCGACTCACCATTGGATCTTTTGATCTGATTGAGTGGAGATCATTGATCTCATTCTAGGGACATTTTGACCTATTGACTACTCATATGTCATTGAGATATGATCTGATCAAGTGAGATTTTGACACTTTTTATCTTTGAATTTATCTTCAATATCCTTATAGGTATTTTGAATTCAACTGGCTATTCACTGTGACTTTTATTTGATGTCCCCATGAACATCTAATTCTGCTTGTTTAAATTTGAATGCTTTTATCTTGAGATAGAAAAATCATCAAGACACCAAATTTCATAGATAATGATCTAGGAATGAAAAACATCATGTTCATGAAATTATTTGACCTTGGTTGATCTCCAACATAAATTTATGAGATGCACAAATGGACTGACTTGTTCACTTCTACAAGGCTTTCCATAATGGTCTAACTCCTAAAGATCATCGAATTCACACTTTAAGCTTGATTAAAGTGTGTCAAAAAGCTTGAAAATTCTATATGATCTCCTCTTGAAGTCTCTATGCTCCTTATGGCATTGGATCACTCTTCAATTAGGACCATGCTTAGCTTCTTATTCTAGATTAGGCATATTTCAATATGTAGACCAAATTTAGCCAACAATGAGGTCTCTTATTGCACTCCTAGGCCTTCATCTAGGCTTCTTGGCTTGAAAAATTAGGGTTTATTCATTTTTTGATCAAGTGCCTAACCTAAAAATATGGTATAACATTTTTTGAGAGATTTATAAGGTTAAATGTTCATATAACCTATGTCAAGTCCTTATAGGCCTTTGCACTTGGTTTAGAGATCATGTCATACCTTATACGTTCATAAATAAGCCTTTAACTATATTTTAAGCCTTGTTTCATATGGTATTATACCTACACATGTCAACTAGTACACTAAAATGGATTTTAGGAGAGGTTTTAATGCCATTAAGGTAATTTTATGCTCAAATAAATTCATTTGAACATAGTTGAATGGATTTCTCTTCCATCAAGTTATTATGCAGGGTTAAGGAAGGGTTTTAGAGGTATGAGGTCTTAATAATGATTCATAAAGGATAAGGGTCCATTTCAATAACTAATGCCAGGATGTGGAATCTATGGGACCTATATAACACCTAAAATGGACATATCTAATAATGAATCAACTCCTTATACTTATGTGTAAAAATTAGTGACTTCTTCGAGCTCTTGACAAACAAAATAGGATTTTAAATATCATGTTTTCCTTAATGATAGTTCATATTATATAGGAATTTAACTAATGAGATAGTGGTATGTAACTAAATTAGTAAAACTTCTCTAATAACTCTCATATCCATCTTTAGCAATTCATCTTTTCTAAAGAGTTATAAGCTCTACAAACTAGCTTATCGGGTGTGGAAGACTATGCATACATGTTGAGAGAACGTTTTTAGGCTTATTGAATACTCAAAAATGTTAATAATTGATTTAAATGACCTTAATTAGGTCTAAGGAAAATTGAAACATATTTACAAATGTTTTTTTAAAATGGAAAATGACCTTCAAAGGACTCTTCAACTTGACAATTCACCATGAGGGCTTACAACTAAATATGTTAAAGTGACCCTAAAAGCTTGTGTTTGAGTATTTATTCAATATTTAAGGAGTTATAAACCTCGTTTGGTGTCTATTTTCTTTGATAAAACCTTCTCAATTAATTTATCCTCTCATACAACCCTCATCAAATCACTTTCACATTCTGTACCTATAGACCTACCTATATAGTGTTAGTTTTTTAGGCTTATTAGGCCTAGATAAAGTCTATCAACATTACATAATTATCATTGAGTATAAGGGATAAATTTAGATCATAATTATCATAAATAAGTTGTATTCATAGATTTATTCTTCTTATAAACCTCTTTTATTTCAATCCAAGTGTATACCCTCTCTTAACAAGGCAAGTTTGTAGATAGTGAGCTGACTGTGTATAGTGTTAGAATGACTTGATTTGGTCATATTTCATGTTTATTTTTGATATATTAAACTTTAATGAATCTTATGTATTTTTTCCATCTACTTGATCTAGACCCAAATTTTTTCTTATGCACTTTATCCTCTCTTCAATTTAGAACTAGACTGATATTTCTTAGTAACTTGTGGATGTTCAATTAGGTTTTTAAATGTATTTTTGCTTTAGGTATTGAATAAAAGTAATTAAATACTTAAATAACATATTATATAGTGTTAATAGTTTAGAACATTCTCTAACTACCCAAAATACATCACTTTCATAAACACATAACTGTTTGATACTACTTTCTCAAATGATGGTTGAAGATGGGATTTGGCATGAGATTTGAAGTTGTATTTCTCTATTCCATAATTAAAAATTTAAAGGTAATCAATATTCATGGTTCCTCTCACTAATATACATATACCATGACCTTTTCATAGCATCTTCAAACTCTAACTTCTTGTTTTCAAAATCAAATCTATGTATACCGATTACAAAGGCATACTTAGTCATTTCAACTTTCTTTTGGATCTTAAACCACTTAGGTGTATTCATTGAACTATGTATTCTCACATGTCTACATTGAATCATTTCTCAACACCTATTATATTTACATGACCATTGAATTTTTAGTCTAAAATAGGGGCCTATAGGTATAGAACATATAGGTCTCTATCTAATTATATAGACTATTGGAAGGATTACCTTGAGTATTTTTCTACTTTGAGATAGTATCAACTCTTAATTATTATTTATCACCCTCTATGGTCTCTATAATTCTTACTAAACCATAAAAATCTCAAATTATTTCATTTACATATGCAAGCATGTGCTTATATAGTCATTTTTTATGCAAGGTTTGTGTATGGTAGTTGGAATCCTGAATTTATTCGTTATTTTGATAAAGTGGTGGATTATATCAAGATAATATGCAACCAAATTCAAATTAATGCTTGGAATTTTCTAATTAAAATATTCCATAAAAGACTTACAGAATGGAAAGAAAAAGTCCTTTCTCAAGCTGAAAAAGTTATTTTGATCAAATATGTTATACAAAGCCTCTTAATATATATTCTTTCACTTTTCAAAATACCAAAAGGAGTGGAACAAATATTCAACAAGATTTAACAAAATCTATGGAATTATTCTAAAAGAAAGAGTAAATTATACCTGGTAGCCTAGAATAAAGTTTGTAATAGAAAAATATGTGGAGGATTAGGCATAAGAAATATCGAAAGGATCAATAAAGTAATGATTTCCAAGTTTGTCTAGAGATTCATAATAACTAACTCAATCTGTGGATGGATATTATCTCACAAATACCTACGAGGGAGGAATCTTATCACCATTTTGAAAGAAGAGTAGTTTATTAGAGGGTTGCACATCTGGAATTTCATAACTAGAAATAGAGATGCCATTCTAGAAGGAACCATGTAGCATTTGGGTAATGGAAGGGTATAAATTTTTGGGGAGAAAAATGGAACTCAAAATTGATACCCATTTATAGGAATATTAAGTATCATATATAGGAAAATCTAAATCTAAAGTATGGAACCAAGAAATGGTCTTAAATATTGGATTGTTATTAGCTTGGATGGAGTTAACCAAAATGAACAGACTAAATTAGATGATTTAAATAAGGCCCTTCAGACCATCCACATTTATTAAATTTAAATGGAGGACAATTTGATTTTTAAAAGCTCTTTTAATGTAAACTACAATGTTAAAACAAGGTATAATAGGACCTCCCAAACTTAAGAAACTAAGGTAAGTTGAAAAGGAGTTTGGAATAAATTCCTTACCCAAAAATTTTGTTTTTCACTTGGGTTACCATTCAAGGGAATATATTTATAGTTGATAACCTAAGAGAAAAAGGATGCATTATAACCAATATATGTGTCTTATGTGAAGAAGAGATTGAAACTATCTATCACCTCTTCATTAATTGCACTTTCACACAGAAGGCTTGGAATTTTTGTTTGAGGGAATTAAATATTTCATGGGTCCAACCTAGATCACCCATGGAATTTTATATGTCCTAGATCTATCCATTTAAAAATCCTCACCTTAAGATGAAATGGAATCTTACCCTTCCACATATTTAGTGGGGGATATGGGGAACTAGAAATAACATAATTTTTAGAGATAAGAAGAACAAAAATAAAGTGACTTATGAAAGAATTTTTATTATTATCAAGTAAAATTACAATTCTATCCAAATTAAAAAAAACAAGGAACTATACCTTTTTTAATGAATTCCTTCTCAAAATTGGTATATTTATCTATCTATCATAGGAAAATCTGATCCAAAGGAGGAAATTTGAAAAAGAACTAAGTGGAAAGTTCCATTTGAAGGATGGATGAAATTCAATTTCAATGGTGATTCAAAAGGAAATCCATGAATTACAGGAGGTAGAGGCATCATCAAAGATGTTGAAGGGACTTTTATTATGGAATATGCAGGAGACATGGGCAAAAATACTAATCACTAGGTGGAAGCTTTAGCTTACATATGGGGCACCAGATTAGCCAAAAAGATTAATGTTCAAAATCTAGAGGTGAAAGGGGTTTCCATGAACATTATCACTTATTTAAATGGCAAACATCCCCCAAGATGGACCATAAAGTATATAATATATGAAGCTAAGGACATTCTTAATTCCTTTCAATAGGTATGTATCTGATATATGTAGAGGGAATGTAATAGAGTTGTAGATTAGTTTGAAAATAGGGGAACTAGAAATGTGGGCTTTAAAACTTGGCTAGACCATAAAGATTTACCTAGAGAAATATTACTAGGAATTACTAATTAGGGGGAAAATATTCCTAATGATATTTAATACCCTAGTTCTCTCCTTTTTGGTTGGGGGGAAGTTAAGTCTTTAGTTGGAAATTGGGAATTTAGGCCCTTTTTTTCCATTGCTTCTAGGGAGAAGCTTGTAGAAAAAGTAAAGCAATGTGTTGAGGTGCATAATTCAACTCACAAAATTTTAATTAATTATTTAAAGTGGATATATATAGGAGGCATAAAAGTAAATCCATAATCTTGTGTGAATAGAAGAATCATCATGGGCTTACCCAATAGAATTGAACCCAAATTACAACTGAAAACCAGATCAAATAGAAGAGTTCAAAATACTCTTTAGGTGGGGGGTCTTTCTAGGTTGATGGAGAATATTTAAGGATTTGATATACATTTATCCATCAACTTTGTTAGATCCTGGGAGGAAAGGATAGTCACCATTAATGGGGTTATGCTTGAAATAATGGAGAATCTTATTGCCCATGTGACGGGTTTGATCATTGAGGAAATCAAAAGCTACTATACTCCTAGAGACTATAAACTAGATAAAGAGACATTTTTGGAAGATGGAGAATAGTTGGAGTAACTACACAATAGATTTGATAGAGAATCCCTTCCCAAACCATATGTTGAGGTAGATTTTCATCTTATCCAATATGTTAATCTAGAGGGTCAGTATAATGTAGTAATGTTGTCCATGTTTAGAATGTTAAACTACTTTAGACATGAAATTTATTTCATCCTTCCTTTTTCATCCATAAATCCTTGGAAAATTCCATTCAAAAATTCAAAAGTGGAAATTATGCAACCCCAAGACATGAGGGAGTTATCTTTCTCATATATAAGTATTTTAAGGGCATGAATAAAATCATGCCAAATTTAACCTAGGAAAAGGAAGAGAAATATAAATAAGGATCAGTGGACATAAGAAAGATAAGTAAAATTTGGATCAAATATCTAGGAAGTCAGTGTAGGGAAGTAGGTAGCAAGTTGAAAGGGGTATGTAAATAAAATGGCATGAAAGGTGAAGAGACCAGCAAGGTTCAGGAGAGTATTAAAAAACATCTCAGAGGAGCTTCTAAACTCACCAATGTCAACAAAGATAACCTTGAAAATTAGGGGTTTAGAAGAAAACATGCTCCTCTTTGTAAAAGGGGGTGAGGATATTTGTTGTTATGGATAGTGACAATGAAGAGAGGGAAGATTGTAGCATAAATAAGGATAATACTACAAAACAGAGTAATACACAATATGAGACTAATAATCAAAAGGAGAAGAAACAAACTGACAATATAGAAAAATAGGAAACTATCTAGATATAAAAGGATAGAAAGCAAGAGTTTAACCAAATTGCAAATTCCCTCAAAGGAAGGGAAAACACTAATAAATTGACTAAAGAATTGGAGCTCCAAAAATACCTCATGAGGTAGTTCATGTGGGAAATCTCAAGCCTGAAAGTCAAGATTAATATAATACAATAGGAAATTGTAAAGATGTCCAAAGCATGGACTGATAGAGAGGACGATTTATAGATATAAAGACTTAGCTTTGGGGTGGACCTTCTTGAGCATGCTAATGAAAATCTTTAAAATAAATTTAGATTCATAATTAATTATAAAAAATCTACCATGAACGAAGGTATATAAAATATGGAAAACCTCTAGGAACATCTCAGAGATTTATTCAGCCCTAGACACATAGGAAAAGGAAAAGAGATAAAGGGCCAATGCAGCAACAAATTTCACAATATTGACTACAAAAGTATCATTAAACAAATTGATATGAACCTTAGCAACATGAAGGTTTTTTTAGAAGACATTTATGGAATCATGGAGTAATATTTTCTACTGGATGTTCTGAAGATGTTTTTTAGATATTTTTTAGCTATCTTTGTTTTGTTTCTTTTTGTTCTGCTTCTTTTGCACTATGTCTTACTTTGGTTTGTCTTTGTGTTGATGTACTTATAGGGTTTGGGGACCCTAGCACAAAAAATATCCCACTTTAACCTCAATAAAAAGACTAATCTCTATGATTTTATGTTCATCTCTTCATTAACAAAACACCTTAAATATGAAACATAGATTCATGGATATCCACCTACAAGTCTGCAAACTTGTGAATCAATAAAACTTGTTTAAGTCCTTATGGATAATGTATATGAGACTCATGATCATTACCTTGAACCTACAACTTTCAATAGTTACCTTATAATGTTACATGTAGAAAGGTTGGAATTCCTCAATCCAAGCACTTGGAAGGTATCAAAATACCTACATCTACTTGCAACCTCATGAAGACCTGCAACAAGAAAGACAAACATTCATACATGGAATTTGAAACCATTTGAGTGTTGATGAGACTTTTGGTGACCTTATGAAATGTAATTAGGGTATGTTGATATCTAAAAGGACACACAAAAACCTATAATATGCATCTCTTATCTCATTTAAGAATCCATATCATGAGATCAAAACTAAAAATTATGGCCATGAGAGATTCTTACTTGACCAGTGCATATGTGTTCTTGATGTTTATGGAGAATGATTTAAGAGGGTTTTGTGGAACCTTGATGAACCTATAAAATATTTAACTTGCCTCCATGAAATAAAATGTGTAAATATGCGAACCAAAATTGAGACAGTGGGGTTTTGAGCTTCAAAAAAGCACATTAGCTCCTTAGCAATTGTTCATAAATCTAAGGAGATCAATCAAACAAATAATAACAGTAATTTAAATTCCATAAGAGTACCCAACTATAGTTAAATTATTATACTCTAACTCCACTTGTATGACCTGCACCATTCACTTAAAATTGGCCTTCATGAGCTTGTGAAGAGAGTGATGGGAGAGAGAAAGAATATTCTAATTTATTATGACCTGTGTAAGTTTAAGGGACGTTTTTAAACTATTTTATAGGTGACCTCAACAAGTTTGTATAAGTGCCTTAGACACCCTTCTTTAGCGTTGAAACTCAAGATTGTAACTTGTTATTGATTTATAACTATCATATACACATTGGAGACTCTTTTCCAAGATTATACAAGTTCCATGTATGTATCATTCACCTTTTTGGGGTTTGGCATACATAAAAGTTACTAAAAATCACCTTTTCCCTCTTTAAACCTTACCTTAAAGTTTTCAAATAAACATTATACTCTCCAAAGAAGCATTAGATGTTTATACAAGTTGAATAAGACAAGAATATTACTTTTGTAAATCCATAACAACCTATGACACTTGTTTGACTCACCTCATTATATCATGACATGTCTAGACTAGTCTAAAACAAAGGTAGAGAGTTAGTTTTATCAAATTAACCTTAAACAATGCTAACTAAGGTTTCAAGTGACCATGATTATGACATAAAGAGAATAGAAAACCATGATCCATAGTTTTAAAAATCATGATGATCAAAGTTTCAAATTATAGGGGTGATAAGTTGACCTATGAGGTCAAACTCGTCAACAATCACTTCATTACATTATCAAGTACTAAAGCTGGCCACTTAGATCCATCGAGTATAAGTGGAACTCTATTATCATCTTGTGATTCCACCTATACCTTTTATTTATTTTCATAGGCCATGCAGGTCTATTTTTCAATTTTTCATATGAGAGTGACATGTGGTACTTTATGATTGGGTATGTGTTCTACATGCACCTCTATTCTAAATCAATTAAGATCCCCTAGAACTTTTTTGTCATTTTGAGTGAAAGTTCCATGTGGTGCCATATGGTTGGTCAGAATATTTTGGGGATCTAATATCTTTGATAGGCTTATGATACTAATAATTATTAGAGGATCCATGTGGCATCTTATCCCTTATTGGGCTCTCTTACAGTTTTGGCATCTCTAAGACCCTAGGGAGACTAATCTCTAATAAGATATCCATGATATCTTCTCACTCATTGATCCATCCCATGGGTTTAAAATATATATCACCCCTAGGAGACTAACATCTTATAGGTTCCACATAAAATCTTATCACTCATTGGGCTCTCTCATAACTTTGTAATTTTTGACACCTCCTGGATACTGACATTGAATAGGATCCATGTAATAGGTTCTCAGTATTTTGGCTCTCATAAATTCTAAAATATTTAACACCCTTGGGAGACTAACATCTAATGGGCTTCACATAGTATTTTCTAACTCATCAAGATCTCTTAAGGATATGACATCTATTACACCTTGGGAGGCTAACATTTAACATGTTCCACATGGAAATTTCTCACTTGTCAGGCTTTCTGGAGGCTATGGCATCATTGACACCCCTAGGAGTCTAACATATGATAAGATATATGTGATAGATTCTTACTCATCAGGCTCTCCTAGGATTTTGACATCTCTAATATCCCCAAAAGATTGACATCTTTAATAGGTTCCACATGACATATTCTCATTCACTAGGCTCCCTTGGTGCTCTAACATCTCTAACATCTATGGGAGATTAACATCTCTAATAGCATCCATGAAATAGATTCTCACTCATTATCCTCTTGTAAGTTTTATGACATGTGACTAAGTTAGGAAAATGGCCACACCATCAAATTAAAGATTGATATACCACATAGGACTCTAAAGTGACATCACCCTAAGAAAACTTGAATAATTTTAACTCCATGAAACTAAATAGATAGCACAAAATATTCAAACTATGAGAAAACTTTCATATTTAAACACGTGAGAGATAAGTTTTTATAAAAACTAGTGACTATGGGGATATTTCTGGCAACATGTTATTTTCCATGAATGTTTTGAAGTGTTCAACTGATCAAGGAGAAATAATACTTTAAAATCTTACATGGTTAGGGACCATGTGCAAGGAGATATAGACTCTGGGGAGTTTTCAAGTTTAGATATTTAAGAGGGGTCACCCTTTCTATAGAAAATGGAGTGTTGACCAAAATAGTTCTTATTTCTATTTTTGATAGTATTTTGAATGTTTTTATATTTTTGAAATATTTGAATGTTTATTTTATTTTATTTTCCTGGTATGTATGTCTATATATATATATAACAAGGGAAAGTATCAAGGCTTCAAAACTATAAGAATGGGAGTGATTATAACAATTCATAACATGTGTCAAGGCATAATGTGCACTAGATGTGATAGCATGGCAATGTGTGGGAAGTGAGAGCTAGTAATATGCATCCACTATATATATATAGTGAATCATAACATTGTAGCTCAAGACATATATGGAGATAAGAATCATCATTCTTCTAGTGGGAAATAATCAATGCATGATCATGTAATATGTAAGCTAAAGTGGAAGACAAAGTATGTGTAGATATTTAATTTCCATGACACACTGAAAAAATATGTGCATTAGATTTATTTAAAGAAAAGTGTCATAGATGTTCAAATGAAACTAGATAATCAAAATACAAGGGACAAATAAAGATAAATCCAAGGTCTAGAATAAATATCTATGTAATCACATATGAATATGTGTGCCAAGATAATAGAATAAAGTGTATGAGTAATGAAACAAACATGAGGAAGCTATGTATAATAAATGATGTTTTTACCAATCAAATATCTCATTAATGGTATGCCCACATGCATGTTTTGTGCCATCAAGAGTATCATACCGATCTTCTGCATAATCATAATCCTAATCCTAATCATAACCATTCTCTTGGCCTTGAAATTTTGATATGTCATTCATAAAATATTTTGTATGTTTATATTTAAAACTAACACCATATTTTTGTATTGAACTTTATAATTTATTTGATATTTCATGTTTTTTTAATTTTTCTTATATTGTGTTTATATGAGTTGTCTTTGTTTGCATATTAGATGAAGTGACATTTTCCTTTTTTTGTCTTTCTTTAAATATGTTCCATTTTTTTAAATTGAAATGAACTTGACTTTGTGATCAACTGTAAAATATTCATGATTCAAACATTCTATTTATCAATAAAAATGTTTAGTTTCCTCTTTTCAAACCCCACTTATGACACTTACATTATAAGTATATCTTTCTTTTGAATTTCCTTTGTGAGGAACCCTTTATTAAGGATATTTTCCTTTTATTTTGTTTTTTATTTTTATTTGTAATTTTTTAAAATTAATTTATCTTTTAGTAACTTTTCATTTTAATTTATTTCTTTTGATTATCTATTTATTCCCTTTGAAATTATTATTTATGTAACCTTTATTTTTCCTCTTATCCTTTTGTAACCTTTCTTCTTGTAATTTCAAAATTTTCAACCTACCTTTATTTAATTGTTCCTTTTTTATTTTTAAACATATTCATTAGGTGATG
>JARHVA010004839.1:1057500-1327500 GCA_037957365.1 Torreya grandis | reverse complement strand
TTTCATCAATTCTAGTTCTAAGTTTGATATTAGTTTTATATATGGAATATCTATTCAAATAAGATACAACCACCTGAATGATTTTAGGTTTGGCTTTTCCTTCACTTTAGTACATTCAGATTTGGGTCATGAACTTTTGTTCCTAGTGGAATGTCCAAACTGTAGTTTTCTATCTTCAATGTGACCTTGGATAAAAATGGGTTAGTGAGCACATAGTTTTGACCTGACCTATAATGACCCTATTATCAAAGGGTGGTGCCTACATATTTGATACTCTAGAGGAGGGCCTCAGACTCATGTAGTTCTCCCCTATGTGTTGGATTATGTGTGAGTCATGAATAGGTGTAAAAAAGTAAAAAAATGACCTATCTTGTAACTTGGAAAATATGGCTTTATGACTACTCCTTTAGTACTTTAGACTTGTAGCTAGGTTTTTCCTTTGAATTATATCAGAATAGGAAAACTTTTCATAACTTGAGTGCCCTTTTAATCTGACTGATAGGTGGGTAATGAATGAAGGTTGATATTATATTTATAAAAATCATATATGGAGATAAATCACATTGAATAACTTAGGCCAACCATTATAATATGTTTTGCTTGTAAATTGGATTACGTTAGGGTAATAGACACCTACATCAAGGTAAGATAGTAATGTTGATGTTACTATCTATCCCATACATTTGTGTCTAGGGAGAAGGATAATAGACACACGTTTAGAACTTATAGAGGTGTCATATAAGTATATTTTAAAAATTTAGGTAATAGGGGATGTCTGTGTCATCAATATAAAGCTAGTTGGACCAAGAGATATGCCAAGGAGAACAAGATAGAGTAGATATAAGGCTTGTGAAAGCAAGGCATGTGTAGAACTAAATAGAATAACTAGGGTTTACATTTTCCAAGTTTACAAGACTAAGGTGCTACATAATCATAAAATATCATATATATTCCCCCTTTAATCTAGTAATTAAATTTATATTTTAAAGTAAAATAATAAGAACCTAGGTGTGTATGCACACCTTGTCTTTTATCGAGTTCAATTTGAGTGCTTTATTGGAGTTGAATTTGAATGGTTTGATTTTTATTGACATGTGACCAATAACATTTTACAGTGTATAATTAATGCATATATATATATATATACATACATATATATATATATATATATATATATATATATATATATATATATATGTGTGTGTGTGTGTGTGTGTGTGTGTGTATATATATATATGTATATATATATATATGTATATATATATATATATGTATATATATATATGGGTCAAAATTACTTGAAATAGATTTAAATTGAAATATCAAGGTTTACGAGTACACTTGTGTGTTGAGGTAACCGTCTTTCCTATTGGAAAGTTGTTTTTACAAAAGATGTATCATTATAAGGATATAAAACTAAGATTAAGATAAATAGAGATAAATATTTAAATTGAACATATGCAAGGAGATGGAGAAATAATTTTGAAGTCACACACCTCCAACTTTGGAGCAAATGTGAGTTTCCACCATGTAGTTGAGATTAGCTCAATTATGCAATCTAATGATACTTATAACCTATTAAGTTTGGATGATGAATTCCATAAAGAAAAAATTGGCAAGATTTAATGATTTAATCACCCCAACCATACCAAAATGTGAACAAACTATTATATTATATTGGCTTTCTAAAATCTGTAAACATTCATCGAGTATCAATATGTGCAATAGTTTTGGAATCTGAGATTGATTTGGATTTTGAAATATTAAGCACATGTTGCATAGCATATACACCTAAAATATTCCTCATGCTAAAACTATGTATAAAAATGGTACCATGTATAGAATTCTACCAAAAATGTGTATTAGAATCATATAACTTGGTGTTTTTAATGATTTAGAAAATTATGTAAGTGTGAAGGACATGCTTGTAGACACTAGAAAACTACACACTTATAGTTTTTGATGATTGAATTCCTTAGTACCCCTTAAAATCTTATTAACCCTTAACCAACCCCTCTTAACCTAACTAAATCACTATGATCCTATTCACATAGCACTATTTATAAGTACTATTTGAAATCACTATTCACTATCACTATTCATGATGACATCGCAAGTGACATGACATGTAACATGGGAAGTGACATGGAAGGTGATATGACAAGTGGCATGGCTAAGAAGTGAGGTAGCTTGAGGTAGGACATCATACCCAAGCTAGGACTCACCTCCAAGGTATCTCATCACATCATTAAGCACCAAAGGGCCCCTCCTTTGGAATATGGAGAATTTTTCCCAATGGGCCCATCATTAAACATATTTTTTTGTCTTCATGCATGGAGGATGATTCCAAAATGCATAGGGAACTTAGCTAAAATACAAAATTAAGTGGTTAAATTATTTTCAGCCCATATGAGCCCATGTGCATGATTCCCTCTCAATTTTTGGACTTTTTAGTAAGTTTGGAGACAAACCAACCGAGTGGGACACCTATTGGCTAAGTGGGAATCTAATCCCCTTGTATTTAATGACCAATCATGCACCCATATGGAGAATGTAGACAAAATTCAAGGGTCACTTAGCCAAAAGACAAATTATCTTGGTGAAAAGTCCTTTGGCATCATTTGAGCCCATGTGCATGATTCCCACTCCAAAATGGACTCATGTGCAAGGTGGGATACAAGCCAACAAGGTGGTAATCCCACCATCCTTATCCTCATCATTTATGAGCCCACTTTAAAAATGACATGATACTTCTACTATTCCCTCTTTCGACATGTTTCTTGATAATAAATGCTATAAATATGACCCTTCTCCTTCACTCATGGTTAAGTTGGTTAATATTTGGTAGAAACATTTATTTTTTCAAGTTTTTAAGAATTTTTAACGAGGTAATCATCTTGGAGGAAAAGAGATCAAGCAATGAAACTCTGCCAACATCGTCAACAAGCCTTCTTTAACAAGTCATCTTCAACAAGCCATCATCAAACCATCTCTAACAAGCATCAGGGTATATTGGTCATTTTAGTCATTTCAATTCTTTAGTTTTCTTGGCCTCCATACCCTTCAACTCTTAACCTATTCCTTGTTATCCCTTTTATCGCTTTGTCATACTTACCTCTTTACCCCCTTTTATCCCGTTTTCCTCTTTGTTACATTCGCCCCTTTTACCCCTTTTTCCTCTTTGCCATCCTTACCCATTTCCTCTTTTGCCATCTCTACTCCTTTACCCCATTTAACCATTTATATATTTGTATATTTTCAGCCTTAATCATTTTAAAAACCCAACTAAATAATCCTTTTAACCTTTATCATCAAGTTAACAAACCAAGAACCACCCTTTTGCCTTAAATAATTTTTAGAACTAGCTGATTTAGCTTAGTTCAACTTCTAAGCAAAGTATTTAAAGTTATTATGCTAAACTTCGTTATTTTCTATCATATTATTGTATTTAATTTTATTTTTCTATTATTTTATACAAATACTTTCTTTTTATACTCACAAACTCAAGTGTTTAAAGTAGGTGGATTGATAGCCTCCTAGGAAGCTTTCACTTCTAGGATTTGGCTCACGCTAGGCAATCCACCTATCTACTTGTCTAAAAAACAAGTGTGTAGTTATTTATTAGTTAATTTCATCCTCCAAAGATAAATATGATCTCTCAAAAATTCTAGAATTCAATGTGTGCACATTCAATAGGTATTTTTCTACACAACCGATAACATAGTATCTTTTTTTTCAACACTAGGAAAAAGCAAAAAAATAGATATAAATGTTTTGGCATTCTCAGTAGCACCATAGAGTTTTCTTGGGTTCATAGATGTTTTAGGATATTTAGTTGAATTATTAAAATTATATTTAGATGTAATTGAATTTATAAAATTTAATCAATCATTTCTTTCAAAATGTAAGTTTTAGTTTCTTTTGTTTTAGAAAATCGAAAAAAATAAAAAGGTAAAAAAATTTCTTTTTTTTTTGCATTTCTAAAATATCAAAAGACCATTCATCCTAGGATTATGATTGAATTTTAATTTTGAATTTATGTGTATTTTAGTTTTTATTATTTTCATAAAAATAAATTAAAAAAAATCCTTTCAAATTAAAATTAACTTACATACATAGTTTGCCTACTTGTTTAATTATCTCATCTAGTTTGATTTAAGAAAATCAAATTAATCATAGTGAAAAAATGTTACATAAGCCAAAACACTTTCACTAAAATAAACATCAAACACACTTGAGACAAGGCCCAACTAGGATTTCATCACCTATTAGATCACCTTACCCTTCCCCAATTATTTTTCTTGGATTTAATCATTGAGGGGATAACCTATTTAGTTCTCTAGCTAAGTATACGTTTTGGTAATCAGTATATCAGCTAATCACCTACACCAGCTATAGGATTTTTATGTGAGGGTAGAAAGGCTCAAGTATCAATTCATGTACTCTATGCAATAAAAACTTATTTTGAGCACCTAAATGCAACCTGAAACCAAACATAGACTATTTTGTTTAGGACCTATTCTACAAACAAAATCTCCTCTTCACACTTTTTAAGGCATAAGCCAAAAGAGATATAATTAAAATTTTAAGGTTTAACATAATCCTAATGATTGCATTATTTGCCTTGAATCTTTTTTTATTGCTCTTTTATTGAGGTGTGAGAACATATCATCCCTTTCTTATCTTCTCATATGGTTCTCACTTGTCAAAAACAAAGAGACCTTGAAGAAAAAAAATCACCACCAAGTCAACCAACCTCTTCCACTTCTACATCCGTGGAACACATTTCCAAACCTATAGACTCCCCTCACTCTCTAGGGATTCTTATTCAAATAGTACCAAGAGATGCATATTTTATCATTTTACTAAACAATAATCACGCAACCTTACAACATTACCTTATAACTACATCTTACCAAATCTCAATTTTGACCCCACCCATAGATCTACCTTATAGCATGGCTCTCCACCTCATTGGGAGTACCTCCACTACCATGGGTACTACTCAACCTTTTGTTTCCCAAACCTTATCATCAACCAACATCCCCCTTGAAACTACCATTCAAGACTAACCAACCTAAACTACCACTGCCCTTGTACCTGCTACTAATCACTCCCCCACAATAGGAGTGCTTACCTCTAGCACCACCCATATTACTCTAGTTACCTCCAATCCATCAAACACTACTCCACTTCCAATCCTTGTGGTGTCCATACCCTCCATGTTACCACTGATTAACACAAGGGTCACCACCCTTCCATTAGTTACTAACCCAACTACCACTCCTACCCAACAAGCAATATTTAGTTCTCTCCATAACCCACAAGGGCATATGCCTGCAACCCAAATACCCACCTCTACCCAACCATTAACATCCATATACCAATATATATTCCACCCAACCTCTAAGGACCATATAATAGTATGTGGAGTCATCTCAACCATCTACCCGTTATTCACACATTACCCAACCTCAATAAAACATACCACATAACTATGCATCCAAACAACCTCAAGAAGACTTCATGAAGTTGATCATGGATAATATGACTACCCTTGAGTCATCCATCTCTAAATCCCATAGTCTACTATTTTATAATCAAATTCTTAATGAGCCTATTCACCCTTTGGTCCCCATCAGACCTTACCTGGCCTAATGGGAACTTCCAATATTTACCAAGTTTAATAGTAAAGAAGACCCTAAAAAAATTTAAGATCATTTAGACATTCATATTATTTGATTTCCCATGATGATGCTCTTCTCCTCCATACCTTTCCTATTTCATTATCCATACTAGCATTGGATTGGTATATTGTCATACCCAAACATTCCACCCTCTCTTTCACCCAACTAGCCCAAAACTTCTTACATCACTTTTCAATCAATATATTCAATAAATTTTCTCTTATCAACCCCTACTCCATTTCAAAATTTGAAGATGGATCTATTTCTAATTTTATGGCTCGTTGGAGGAGCCTAATCAACTAACTTTCCTTTTCATTGCCTCAACTCAAACATATAGATCCCTTTACATGGGCATGTACAAAACATATTTCATCCACATTACATGTCCAAATATTTCAGACCTTTGATGAAACTTTTACCATGGCTCGTTAACTAGAGAACTGAGCCATTGATGAAGGAAATCTCGAACTCAAAAACAAAAACCCCACTTACAAGCCTAATGATCCCTCTTCTTCCAAACCAAACCACTAAACCAATCCCAACACCAAAAACAAATCCACCACCAATGTTATTGTCCTCAAAGCCACACCTCCACCATATACCAACCAATAAAGCCTAAGGAACCAAACCTCAAAATCCTCTAATTAATCAAACCAAAACCTAAAGAACCAAACTTGGAGTAACTAGAATTAATTAACTCCACTTGGGGAACCCTATGTTTTTATTTTGGAAAATTTATGAAAATATAATATCACCCAACTTCCACCAATTAAACCACCCCAACAATTTGATGCTTTTTGGCCCATGTTGGGTTGGTATAATGAAAATGATAATTGTTACTTTCATAGAGTCATAAGATATGACATCAATAGGTGTAATACATTTAAATACCTTGTCCAATCCCTCATTGACAAGGGGGAGCTTAGATTGGACAACCCCAATACACCACCCAACCAATCTATTAACATATTTAGACAACCTTTTTCAAACCACACTCCCACCAAAAATGAGATTAACAACATCAAATGCTCTCTTGACACCCATACTCTTAACATGGTTCTTGACACGCTCACTAATAAAGAACCTATTCACCAATCTACCAATCCCCCTCCACTTATTGAAATAGTAGAGTTACTTTCTACCCTTTTGAATACCCAAATAGAGGAATTAACAAAATCCACACATTTAACAAAGGTTACCACACCTATCTCCCATATTATAAAACCATTCATTCCACCTTTGCAAGCTATCTCACAAGAAAAGATAACTTCACCTACCAAACCTTTAATTTTGAAACCTTCCATCAAAAGCCTAGACAAAGGTAGGGGAACCAAACCAGAACCTTTAACACCTTCTTTGGCAAACCAACCTAGCCCTTATAAACCAACCAAAACCTCCTCCAAATTAATTGACCCTAAAATACCTAACCCCACCAAGACAACTAAAGTAACCAAACCCCCTCCAAAACCAACAACTAAATCAGCCAAAGAGGTAAAACCACCCAAAGGCCCAAAGCCTCAAGTTTTACTTACCTCAACCTTGCCCTCCATTTTGGGTCCTCATCCCTCTACTTTGAGCATGAATCCCATTGTTTTTACCAAAACCCCACCACCTCTATTAGTTACAGTTCACACTTATTTTCTAATACACCTCTTTTTACTACACTAACAATACCTAAGTTACCTACCTTGCCATCCTTTACTTTTAGCTCATCAACCATCTTACCTAAACTAAAACCATCAACCAAGTGTGCCACATCACCTAAGACACCTATCACCAAACCTACTTCCAAATAAACTTCTACCTCCACACCTAAAATAAGAACCGCTAAACATTTACCACCCTTAATCAAGTCTTACCTAACCATTCTCCATTGGTTATTATAAACCTTTTCCTTGACCTTACCACCTGTCAAACCATTTGAAACTTCACATCCTAAGCCATCATGGTTCAATAATGATTTGATTTTTTTATATCATAGGACACCCAACCATGATATGGAGAATTACAAATCTCTCCAAAATCTCATCCACCACCTTTACAATGAGGATGATCTATTAATAGATGAACCTCCTATGTCACCCATACCAACCCATACAACAACCATACTTACCTAATTCTTACCCACTCATTCATTCTCCCCAAAAATGAAGATGAGTTAGACTACTCTACTACCTCACCCTCTCCTCCTATCCATACTATTAATGTGGTCACTAGATCACAACAAAAGGATAAAGGGAAGGCTAAGGTATCCATTCCTTGGACATAGCCCTCTTCACATTCCCAAGCAACTAATATTTGACCATATCCATCTTCAATTAAAGCTAATGTGTCTATCTTAGGTGCTCCCTAATCTAAACCTTTATACCCCAACCCATATGCAATATCTATTCAAAAATCTATCCTTAATCAGTTTCACCAATATCCAACAAAAATGAGCTTGTAGGAGTTAATTTCTACTTCTCCCCATCACCACCAATCGCTCATAAAGGCCTTGAAATCCATTGAGGTCCAAATAAATGACCCTCAACCTCTAGCTACATTTATTGGTTCCCTCCAAACTTCCAACCTTGTCACCTTTAATAATTTATAAATACCTTCTTTCCACCTTATGGACCTATATCCTTGACTATTTATCACTAATTACATCAACCAAACCCATGTCAAAAGGGTGATGATTTACAGGGGATATAGCATTAACATCATATCCTCCTATGCTTATGACAAACTCATCTTACCAGATAATATCATGTTAGAATCCATGATAGTCCTTCGATCCTTTAATGACATTATGGCCACTACCTTAGGAACCATCATCCTTCATATCCATGTAGGACCCCGTATACTCCCTAAACTCTTCTATGTGATAGAAGGAGAATTTTAATACAACCTCTTATTGGGATGACCTTGCATTCACTCCATGGAATATGTTCCCTCTACCCTCTATCAATGCATTAAGTTTGAGCATGAAGGCTAGGTCAACAATATATAAGTAGACCCAAATATTTTTTCAATATGCAAGATGACCTATCACCCAAATAATGTCCTTATACACCCATCTAATGCACCTTTAGTAGCTACACCCTAACCACCAACCATTGATGAAACATCGACTAGCTCATCCATTCCTTCTCCATAAATCCCCATATAAGAGCCCTTGGGATCTATATTCTAATGATTCTTATTAGGGGAGTATCACCTTATAGCATTAGATGCTTTCTCTACTCCTTAATAATATGGGAACATCAAACATGACCCTTCCTACAACCCTACCATTAGAACCATCATCCCTTTTAGTCCCCCCAAACATCAAACAAACTTCATCTATGGAGGACTTGATTAGCCACTTCTTGTTCCCATAACTACATCTTCTATCTGACCATTCACCTCTAACTTTTCCTACCTTGACAAACCAACATTTGATAAATTATACCCTCATAGGTGTGCCTAGAAGGGATCTAGTATGGGATGATATGAACAAGGACCTTATGAGTTACCTTTGATCAAAACCCAAAAATGTCATGATTTATTTAGCCTTGGGTTTGTACCACCTAAAGAACCCACCAATTCACCCAAACCTATTGACACCATCAAGGAAGACATCCCCTCCCCACCATCCCAATTTCCTATAAAGTCTAAATATTTTGATAGTAGTCCTAATTTTTTTAATTAACATTGTTGGTTTAGGCCCCTTAATATATCAAAAGGATGGCCAAATTTAAACCTTTCCTCTCATCCATCCTGAAATGGTAGAAAATTATTCCCCTACCATCAACACCGTCCAACATCAAGACAATGAGTCTATTCTCACCTACCTTGGTGCCCCAGATTCTTCAATCTATAAATTCCTTCCTCTTAAATCCTTGACCATGCTGAATGAATCCACCATGGATATCAACTTGGGCACTAAGGACAACCCCCACATTATCAAATTGGGCCAATCACTAAATGTCAAAGAACTTTGAGACATATCCTACTTCCTCTAAGATCATAGCATAGCATTATCTTGGTCTTATAATGATATTCCCAAGATTGACCCCACCATCACTACCCATAACATAGTCACTCATCATGATGTCAGGCTTGTTAAATATAAACTTTGATGCATGCATCATTTCATATCCCTTCTCATCAAAGAAGAGATTCAATATATCTTATCTATAAACTTCATTCAACCCATTGCATACCCCCAATGGGTCTCAAATATCATACCTATCACCAAATCTACTAGGGCTCTATGCATTTGTGTGGACTTTCATGACCTTAACCTCACCTACCCTAAGGATGACTTTCCTCTACCTAGTATTAACTAGCTTGTGGATCTTACATCTAGCCATGAGATGTTATCTCTCATGGATGGTTTTTATATTACAATTAGATCTTGATTGATTGTAAATATCAATAGAAAACCACCTTTACCACTTATTGAATATATTTTTACTACAGGGTCATGCTTTTTAGGTTAAATAATGTTGGTACAACTTACCAACAATCCATGACCTACATCTTCCATGACCTCATCCACACCATCGTAGAGTACTATGTCAATGATCTCTGGGGAAAATCCAAACCTTACCAAGATCATTTTAAAGTTATTGGCATTATCTTCAAATGCCTAATCCATTTCCACATCAGATTTAACCCCAAGAAATGTGTTTTTGGGGTTCTTTCAAAGAATCTTCTTGGATTTATCATCTCCCTTCAAGGAATCAAAGTAGATCCAACCAAGGTCAAGGAAATCTTGGAGATACCTCCTCCTACCAACCTTAAGCAACTCCATAGCCTACAAAGAAAGCTTCAATCCATTCACTATTTCATTTCCTAACTTTTAGACCAGTGCTAACCTTTCCATCACCTTCTGAAGAAGGATGTCTCTTTCAAATGGAATAACAATTTTTAAAAAGGCTTTAAATGTCTCAAATAATACCTTTTTTCACCACCTATCCTCATCCCTCCTAAGGATGACCACCCTATTCACATATATATCTCTACCATGGACCATTCCCTAGGGCTAATGTTGGCTCTTCGAGATGAATAACATAAAGAGCAAACTATATATTACATCAGAAATACACTTGTTGAATATGAGATATGGTATACCCATACCAAGAAAATCTACTTAACCTTGAATTTCATGGCTACCAAAATTCAACACTACTTTCTGAACCATAAAAACTATGTCATAACCGGCATTGATCCACTCAAGTACATGCATTCCAAGCCATAACAAAACTAGTGTATGGCCAAGTGGCTTATGCTCTTAGCATAATTTGATCTTGAGTTCATTCAAAAAAATTTGAATAAAGGACAAGTCATTTCTAGTGAATTGGCTAAAGAACCTTTGGTAGATCACCAACCACTTCCTCTTGAGTTCCTAGATGAATCCATCACTACTCTTTCCCAAGATGAGATAACCTACCAAATGAATATGTTCTTCAATGGTTCAAAGTGATAACAAGGTGGGGGTGTTGGAGTTATTATCATTCCTCTCAATTGTTAACCCCTTCCTCTTTCCTTCAAAATTAAATATGAATGCACCAATAATATGGCTAAGTATGAATCCCTAGTCATAGGATTTTGAACCACTCTAGCCTTAGGAATTAAGAAAAAATCAATGTCTTTGGTGATTCCTAGCTCGTGGTCAGCCAAGTCAATAACTCTTATCAATGTAAGAATGATGTCTAAAAAAAATAAAAACTTGTAGTTGATAAACTCTTGACATCATTCAAATGTTACCTGGTCCAATCTATTCCTCGATCTACCAATAAATTCATAGATACAATGGCTTGCCTTGCTTTCCAAATCCCTTCCCAACCTTATAATTCTAAAATATTTATCACCATTTATCATTTTATTGCACCCTTTTATAACCAATCTAACCTCCTCACCATTTATGATGTGGAGGAATCCCCATCTGAAATTTAGTATGACCAAACATGAACTACCTCAACCTATGCATCATCCCCCCCAAACTCTCTAGGAATGCCTGAAGAAACTTTCTTTAGAGTACCTCTTGTTACACCATAATAGGGGGAATTCTTTACAAAGGTGGTTTCAACATCCTCCTTCTTCATTTCCTATGCAACCATAAAGCTTCCCATGCCATCAATGAAACACATGATGGGATATGTGAGGGACACTTTAGCGGTATATCAGTTGCTAAATGTATCCTTTGCCTTGGCTACCATTGGCCCACCCTTAATTAGGACTATTGTGATTATGTAAAAAAGTGTGGTAAATGTTAATAACATGCTAATTTACATCATGTACTAGCTAATGGCCTCCAAGTATCTAAAGACTTTTGGCCTTTCTCACAATGGGGACTCAATCTCATTAGGGAAATCAACCCTCATTTTTCACAGTGACATAGCTCCATCATCACAACCACCAAATATTTCACCAAGTGGGTGGAGGATATCCCTCTAATTTCAACTAAAGTAGAGAATATCATCAACGTTATCAACCATCATATCATCTACCACTTCAGTGTTCCTTAGAAGATAATCATCGATAATGACAAATATTTCAAAAACAAGCAAGTTTAAGGTTTGTGTGATGCATTTGGCATTGACCTAAGTTTCTATTTACCTTACCATCTACAATCAAATAGACAGGTATAAGCCTCTAATAAAATACTCAATAAAATGTTAACCAAAGTAGTCAATTATTTAGGTTGGGATTGGCATTTGTACATCCCCTTTGCTTTATGGGCATATCATACCTAGCATTCAAACCTATACAGTTGCTAGCCATTTCTCTCTATTCTTCAAAGTAGAGGTATTCTTACCTCTCAAAGTTCAAATCTCATCCCTTTGTATATCTTTACAAGATTTCATCTCTGAAGATGATTATTATCAGCACCATTTAGCTCAACTTGAGTTATTTGATGAGCGTTGTCTAGTTGCCCTTAACTATATTCATGTCTATCAAGAATTCAGCAAGCATGCTTATGACAAACACCTAAAAGCATAATATTTCAATATCAAAGACCTTATCCTAAAGGAAAATCAACATGTGACCAACATGGAGAAAATTAAACAAGGCAATTTTGCTTTCAATTGGCTTGGACCCTACATCATAACTCATAAGTATGGATTAAAAGCTTATCATTTGTCCTCCCTTTAAGGCAACCCAAAAATTTATCCTCTTAATGCTTTGCATCTACATCCATTCTTTTTTTAAATAAGTATCAAGCTCATTATTTTTGTCTAACTTAAGTTCATCCCTTGATTATGAAATTCTAACCTTCACCCATCTTCCTCCTCTTCTTTTGAGGACAATTGATTACAACATGAACCATGTGATTAACCATCACAATCATAACCTAATCCTAAATATGGGTACCATAAATCTACCCATGGTATGGTTCTCATGGATACTTTGCATCTCTAACAAGATAGAATCCCATGGTCATTGTCTATCAAAACCATACCTCTTCACATATCATTAACCTTCTTGTGTCAAAATTTTTCCCTCATAACATAAAACCTCTAAACCTAATTACCTAATTAGACTTATCCATGTCTAAAATAAATAAAATCCAATTTTAATACCAAAATATTACTTGGGTCAATATCTTAAGCATTGTAGACTTCTCCCTTAAAGGATAGCTACCCAAAAACAATATAAAAATTTCCAAATATAAGATGGACTGCTCACTTGAAGGATAACTATCAAGAGAATTAAACAAAGTCACTAAACTTAGATGACTCCCTTGAAGGATGGCTAAGTTAACTTTGTCAACAGAAGAGCAATTACTTATAGGCTTCCCACATTGATCAGATTCCCATATATAATAATAAAACAAAAGACCCACTACCACAATAAATTCTAAAGCCACAATCAGCTCTCAAGCATCATAATAAGATGGAAGCTACAATCAGATTTCACATGTAGACTTCCTACATTGATCAATATACATCTAGCATATGGCATGGACTTATCTATTATCATTCTTAGGTTACCTATAAAAGGGGAAAACTTACCAATATAAGGTTACCATGCACATCACCCATTGTCCTTCATACCACCTATTACCCATCTTCCCTATATGCTATCTATAAATCAAGGGATTTAGAACTTACTTGACACATTGTGATCAATAAAATTATTTTATAAACCAATGCAAGCTAATCAGAAGCATCAAAAAGGCTTATGTTCCTTAAGTCAATCTAACTTTAAGTTTTTTTTTACTTTTTCCTTGTCAACAAAAAGGCATTACACCTCATTTCTTATTCTCCCCTCATTGGGTCATATATTCTATTAGACCTATGTCTCACGATTTTTCATTTGGCATGGTTATCTAACCTACTTATGTGCCACCACTATCATCCATAAAATCATCATAACCCTAACCATGAATAACATCAAAACAACATTAACATCAAATCATTATTTATGATCAATCAAACCACCTTTTGGATAAACCTTTCTCCACAAAATCAATCCATCTCCAATGCACACCCTTTCTCCACAAACCTTCAACAAAACTAGAGCATGTGGTCCATCAAATTGGGGAAACCTATTTGAGCACCATTCTCTAACCCTTGTTGAACTACATTGGCATAATTTACATAGACTATATAAGAATTGATTGACTTCTAAAGGTAGTTTGGCCACTAAAAACTAATTACCCTTCCCTTTTTCTTCTCATTAATTTTCATTAATAATAGTGCCCTCCTACTTAGGGCATCCTATATCAGGGAAGCTTTGGATTTTTCTTAGCACCCTTGTATTTTAACATCACCTAATACTTCCTCTTTATTTTTCTCTAATTTTTGGGGGAACTACATTGGCCTGAGGTCTTTTTGGAATATGTAGGTAGTACTCAGTTACTAAGTTTAGCTCAACTACATCCTTTATTTTTTTTTCCCTCCTAAAATCTCTTCCTCCACTTCTCTATGTATCTCCTCTCCACCTCCCTCCCTTCAGCTTTTCAATCTCTTTTAACATGAGGATTGATAACCTTCCTCATTATCCCCTCTTATCCCTCATAAAGCCACCACCTACTCTTCTTTATTGGCCTCCCCATCACCTTTCATTGTGCATGATTCAAAGTTCACTCCCGCACCCACTTTTCATGTTTTTTATCACTCTCTCCACTTATTACCAACCTTTCCCTTTATCCCCTTTGTCTTCTTTCACTATACTCATCATGCCCCCTCACCTTTGTCTATTTATTATACCCTCTTTATCACTCTCTTTTCCTCACCAATTCTACATCATCCTATTCCTTTGCATATTGAGGGATACTTTACCTCTTTCTCTTCTTTGCTACCACCTTATTACTGCTCTTTCACTACTTATAAACCACCTTCATTATTATTTTTAGTTCATGTTCTCCTCTTTCCCATATTTTCAATCTAGAATGCTTTCTACTTCTTTTATTTCTTCTAGCATCCCATTTTTTTCTTATGTGTGTCACCACTCTGTCGATTTGCCACTTTTCCCACCTTTTCTATTTTTTCCTCCATAACTAGTTTCTAACTAGTTCTTTATCCTTTGATAAGCCTTACATAATTGCCCTTTTATTCTTATCAATTCTATCCTTTTACACTTTGCATTCCCATTTTCCTCTTTCCATCTTGGTACTCACTTATCTTTTGCATCTAAGTGTCTATGCTTTACATCTCTACTTTAATTCTTCCTTTTCCTTTTTATCATCCCTAATATTCATCTTTTATTTTCATCTCATACCCTTTCATTGTGTTCCCCTATTTATTCACCACCTCACCAATTTTTGGCTTGTCAATCTCTTCTAATCACCCATTCAGCTTGTCAATCTCTTCTAACAAGTTGAATAGTACATACCTTATCTCTTTAGCTTCTTATCCACCCATCCTTTGCTTCCCCTCATTTTCTTAAGCCCTTTCCCATTTTACATCCCATTATCATCTCCAACACCACCGTCTGATTTGATTTTTTGTTCCTAACCTTACCTATCATCATCCATGCTTACTTGGTCATGCTTTCACCTACTTATTCACTCTCTTGTCATTCTTTTTGTGTCCTCATTTCACTCCTTTTTCCTTTTGTTTCCTTTTCTTTTGTATATTTCCTTATTTCTCATTTTCATCACCAAACTATTTTTTTCTTGGACCTTTTTAGACTTATTTTCAAACCTCTTGTGGATTCCCATATTTCTCATCCTCCCTTTACCCTTCAAGATTATTACACTTCTTTCCCCATCCTCTTCAATTTTCCAATCTATCATTATTTAGTGCATTCCTCAAACCCCTATCTTCCATCTTTTATTTTTTTTCTCTTTTCTCCATTTCATTTCATATTTTTCATCTCCCTTGATGACATTTTGTTTTCTTCCCAACCTTCTTTTTTTCCTCCTATATGTCCATGCCTGGCTCCTTCCATCCTTCTCCTCCTTCATCTTTATCTATGACCTCATTATCTTCTTTACCTATCTCTTCATCCATCTCCTATTTTGCCTTCACCTTATCCCTTATTGGATCCCCTCTATTATCTCCCATTGGCACTCCAACTTCTCACTCATTAGAGTGAAATCACCAGTCATTTTTCTTATACATGTGCATACATGTTTATTTCCTCATATCCTCAGCTCTCTTGCTTTAATGCATGAAATCTTGTCAGGGTCCCTACTTCAAGACATTGATTTATTCCTTCAGTGTCTTTTTCAATTAAGTATGGGTTCTCCTTTTGTCCCTCTCTAACTATTCCCTTCACCCTATCCATCACCTCTTTAACCTTTAAACCCTCTAAAATTTTTATGTGTAATTGATAAAGTGTGATCAACACACATTTTTTTATCCTTAAAAACATGCTCATATGACACATTCATAGGGTTTATATTAATTAAGCCAATCCTACTTTAGGTCTATTTTAGTCCTTGTCACAGAAGGAACATCATGCCCTCTTCTCATCCTAATGTGCTTAGTTTATATTCTAATTACAAAATTTGTCTCTTGATTATATTATCCACTTTACCATTAGCATTTTTCATTATCTTAGCCCATTTTATTCACCTTAAATGATATTACAACAACCATAACCATAACCATAGCATTCATGAGTATCCACATAACCTTAAGCATGATAACATTAAAACAATGACATCCAACATATGTTGTACATATTTATAATAAACTATGAAATATTTTATTTAGAGTGTGAAGAGTTGCACGTCACATACAAAGTTATCAGACTATCCACACCTCACCTAAGGCATCTACATACATTATTTTACTACTTAAGCATTACACTAATTATCTAGTGAATCTAGATTTATGTTCTATGATCCTTCCACTTGATTTCTCACTAAACTAACATTTGTAACATTATATGTCTTAGAAGCCACGAAAGGGTGTACTTTGCTCTCCTCTTCTAAATTCATCCCCATAGGGCATGAATTATATTCCACTATAGGTATTTAATGCTACTTTCCCATCAAAAGCATCGCATCCTTGTACTCTAGTTTTTCTACACTCATAGGTGCCATCGATTATTGCCTCAACATGCATCCTTTTAGATATTGAGGGTTCCCTCCATAGATAGGCTGAAGGTTATGTTCTGCAACCCTGCACCTTGTGAAATAAAAGTCTCACCTTCTTTTTTGTTGAGGAGGTAAGATTTTAGGCTCAAGCTCAGGCCATGGGTGTCTTTACTCATGTTGTTGGTTTAATAACACTTCCACTATTACCATTACATGTAATATTCAATAGATATGCACATTCATCATGTAAATTATTTAAAGTTATGGGGATTAATGATTATCTCTACCATTTCTCCCATTATTTTTCATCTTTAACCTCTAGTACTTCGCTACACCTTGAATAGCCTATAAAACCAAATGACTTTATAATAGCTATTCAATCTTACCATGATTTTTAAAATAGACTACCTACCCATTCTTCCTCGCCAATATAATTATCCATTCCACAAATGGGGAAGGCCGTATGATGTCATTGATTCCCTTGAATATTTTTTCCACTTGAAATGGTCATGTATACTTACCTTTTCATGTGGAAATGTAACCCTCGATCCAAGTAGTCACCTTAATATAGTCATTATGTGCTATCATGATGTCTTTTTGTTTCCTATATCATTTGATTTGCATTTGATGTCTCTACTTGCTTTTTCATCTTGTGGTATTTGTGGGCCTAGTGGTCATTTATGTTGGTGTCACCTTCACCTAGTTGATGTAAATTGGCTTCCATCCTTGGGTCGTTATAACAATCACACCTCTGAAACTATCATTGTTGCTAGTGGCATTAGCTCCCAAATGCTTGCCACTATGGAAGCTCTCCCATCTTATCTAATTATCTAACCAATATCCTAGACCATATAGCTCCCTACTAGTAGAACCTCTTGTGAGTGGAACCCAAAGTCCTTTGTTTCAAGGAACTAGGATAGATGATGCAAACATGACCACTATTTATCTAACCTACCCATAAAGCTCCTAGGTTAGGCAAGATCCATCCTCTATCACTCATCATTCTACTAGCTTTCTAACTCATAGAATATACTTAGCCATCAAATAATTATTTTTAGGTCATCACATCAATACTGCCCTTAAAAATTGACTCATAGTGGTGATGAACCTTTGCCAAAGAGACTATACAGATCTTGATAGACACCCACCTCCTAAAACTCAGCTCGTATCAATAGATTCCAATAATGTGTTTATACCCTTGCTTAGTTTTATAAGGCATACAATCCTCATAAAAGCACCTCTTCTTTGGCTTAGCTCCATCACAAGACATTTATGATGCTTAGCCTTTTATTACCCACTTATTTATCCTACCTTAACCATATGTGTCTTCTCCTCCTGATTCATGTGGGATTATTGCAGTGACTATTCACCAATTTAAACCATGACACCTCATTGTTATCAAACTATCAACCTCAACCTAACCATGTGGTATATCACATTGGGGTAACCCATCTAAACTCCATTGAGAACAATATTTGGCCTAAAGTTTTGTTAGATATCACATCCATAGAACTATATAGGTAGCGTCCACTTGCCTAGTACATATGGAGTCAGCTTAGCCACCCCCTACCTCAACCCTTACCAACTACTCTCTCTAACCAACTGACCAATCAACCATGTCCACCTTGACATTGGTCATTTCAACCCAAACTACTACATTTATTTGTGACCACATTGCCTTAGCCATTTTGACTGCACCAACCAACCTTGGCATGTTACATTTTTACATGACCCAACCATTTGGGTTATTTTCTAAGATCACTTCCTACCTTGGATACCTAAAACTAACCCCAGCCCTATCTAGATCACTAGATAGGCCTAACCTGATTAGTTATGACTAATTTTATAGATTGGTTACCCCTGACATATGTCCTTCTAGACCCAAACTTTAATTAACCAACATTAATAAATTTAGCTCATGTGTTCTCTTGGCTACTGTACTTAGTCATATTTTATGCATATTGACGTCTCAAATACCCCAAAAACCACTTATCAATCTCACACCTAATTTAGATTACCTCATCAACTCCTAGTTTGAGGGGGAACACTTTATCCCATACTCAGGGTATCCTAACCTTCAACTAAGTGATCCATTTTTATTTTATAGCTTGTTAATTCAAAGCCACATAACAAAAAGGGGTAAAATGTAGGCACTAGAAAATTGCACACTTATAGTTTTCAATGACTAAATGCCTCAGGACCCCCTAAAACCTTCTTAACTCTAAACCAACACACCTTAACCTAAATAAATTACTATTCTCCTATTCACATAGCACTATTCAGAAGTAATATTTGAAAGCGCTATTCAAAAATTCATTATCACTATTCACTATGGGACCGATTATCACTATTCATGATCACATGGTAAGTGACATGGGAAGTGAAAATAGAAGTGATATGGAAAATGACATGTCTTTCAAGTGAGGTGGCTTGAGGTGGGACATCATACCCCAGTTGGGACCCACCTCTAAGGTACCTCATGACATCATTAAGTAGAAAAGGGCCCCTCCTTTGGAATATGGTGAATGTTTTTCCCATGAGACCATCATTAAATATGTGTTTTTACCCTCATGCATGGAATATGATGTCAAAATTCATAGGGAACTTAGCTAAAAGATGAAATTAAGTGGTAGAAGGTATTTTGGACCCATATGAGCCCATGTGCATGATTGCCTCTCCATTTTGGACTCTTTATCAAGCTGGGAGACAAACCAACCAAGTGAGACACCTATTAGCCAAGTGTTAATCTCAAATCCTTATCTTTCATGACCACTCATGCACCCACATGGAGAATAGTGACATAATTCATAGGGCATTTAGCTAAAAGATAAATTAACTTGGTGAAAAGTCCTTTGGCCTCATTTGAGCTCATGTGCATGATTCCCACTCCAAATTAGACTCATATATAAGGTGGGAGACAAGAAAACAAGGTGATAATCCTACCATCCTTATCCCCCACTTGAAAATAGTGTCATACTTCTACTATTCCATCTTTTAACATGTTTCTTGACAACAAATTCTATAAATATGACCCTCCCCCTTCATCCATGGTTAACTTGGTTAATATTTAGTAGAAGCATTTATTTTTTTAGGTTTTATTTCATTTTGAATGAGTTCATCATCTTGGAGGAAAATATCTCAAGCAATGAAACTCTGCCAAAATCTTCAACAAGCCTTCCTCAACAAGTCATCTTCAACAAGCCATCTCCAACAAGCATCAAGGTATATTTTTAATTTTAGTCATTTTCAATCTTTAGTATTATTTACCTCCATATCATTCACCTCTTAACATATTACTTTTTATCCATTTTATCTCTTTGTCATTCTTACCTCTTTTCCCCCTTTTATTCCATTTTCCTCTTTATTACATTTTCCCCTTTTTGCCCCCTTTTCCTCTTTGCCATCCTTACCCATTTTCCCATTTTTCCATCTCTAATCCTTTACCCCATTTAACCATTCATATATTTGTATATTTTTAGTGTTAATAATTTTTCCAACCCAACTAAACAATCCTTTTGACCTTTATCATCAAGTTACCAAACCAAGAACCACCCTTTTGCCTTAACTAATTTTCAGCACTAGTTGATTTAGCTTAGTTATTTTCTAAGAAAAGTATTTAACTTTATTGTGATAAACTTGGTTATTTGATGTCATACTCTTGTATTTAATTTCATTTTTCAGTTATTTTATTCAAATCCTTTCTTTTTATATTCAAAAACTCAAGTGTATAAAGTAGGTGGATTGACAACCTCCTAGGAAGCTTTCACTTTTAGGATCTAGCTCACGCTAGGCAATCCACCCATCTACTTGTATAAAAAATAAGTTTATAGTAGTGATTTAATATTTAAGGTAATCATCGCAAGCCAAATAGGATCTCTCAAAAATTCTAGAATTCAATGCACACACATTCAATAGGTATTTTTCTACACAACCTATAACATAGTTTATTTCTTTTCAACACTAGGAAAAAGCAAAAAAATAGATAGAAATAATGCTTCTCAAGCATACACCTACTATATATGGATAAATATGAAACTTATATAAGTACCAATGTGGATTCCATGTTTTTAAAACATTCCCCCACTATAAATTGGATATGCTAATACTGAGTAGGTGTGAAGAAGATGCTTCCAAAGCATGCCCCCCACTAAATCTATGTTTAAATTATAAGTACCATACTAAATGAATGTGGAAAACATGACTCCAAAACATTCCCCCACTAAATATAAAAATGTGAATGTGTGGAAGTGACATCCATATGACATGCCACCATTGAATTTTAAAATTGGTATAAGTACTGAATACTGAATAAATTTGGAAAACATGGTTCTAAAGCATTCCCCTATTGTAATCTAGAAACTATGAATGTGTGGAAGCCATGTTCATATGACATGCCCCCACTGATATTTAAAAAATGTGAAATTTTTTGAGAACATGATTCCAAAACATGCACCCACTAATATGTCCCCCTTTTAGGTGAGGGAAAAATAATACCTGGAAGTTACCTCACCTAAAAAGGGTAAGACAAATACAAAATCTATGAATGTAATTGTTCACCATTTTGACCACAAGTCAAAATAATTCAATTTAATATTGTATAGAACTTGATATAGGGGTCTATTATCATGTTTATTGGTGTTTCATGTTTTATTTGATGTCATTTAATATGTTTCTCCCCTTGTAATAGTTTAATTTAGTCCTTGTGTCATTTTGTGTCAGTTAAGGGTCATATATGGGTCATAAATGAAGGTGGTATAGTTTTTTAAGGTATATAAGAGTTATATACTCTTTTAAAACATCTAATATTTCATATTCCTTATTAGTAATGCTATTCCTAACTAAAAATTATATGTTCAAGTGAAAAAGAGGAGTTTTGGCAGTTGTATGGCCTATAAAGAAGAGTGGCATGTAGGAAAATATCTTTCAATGACACTTCATATTCTTTGAATCCATTTCCACACTTTGTCTACTTTGGAAGTGCCAAAAATGGGCCAAACCCATTTCTCTTCTCCATTGCTCCATTGGGCATATGAAACTAGTCAATAGGTATTTTGATGGTAGACTAGTATGAGATATTCTAGGTCAGATTATCTTGGTTGTGGATAGCAAACTTGGTATAATTAATTTTCATATAAATATTTTATAGAATGGTTTCCTATAGTTTATGAACCATGACTAATAATTTGACTATCTTTTTTTCCATACTAATCCCCACCCCTTATAGGTTTTGCTTGTATTTGTGATTGTTTTTATAATCTATTTGGTGAAATGGATTAAAAATGATGTGTAATTACTTCCTTCATGAATCCCATCTCTAGTTTCATGTTTGGAGTTGATTTTATGAGTTTAAACCTCTGAGATTATAGGTGGAATATGTTAGTGAGGTTGTAAACATGTCCATCATTTGTAAAGGTTTTCATTTCCTATATTAGTTTTTAGAAAATATATATTGATGTATTTCATGATTATAAAGTGATGAAAATCACTCTTCCCTTCCAATATTACTCTCTAAGACTAACATCATAGAATTTGTAGTCAAGAATATTTCATATAGTCAACTTCTTGTAGGTTTCCATCTATAGTCGTGGCATATAAAGGTCTTGAGCTTGGTCATGGAGGTGTGATGAATAATTTCAAGGTATTGAGCACATTCTTAGAGCTTGAGCTAACAATACAATCCACCCAAATAACACATAAGGGACTATGATAGTCAATACAAACTACACACATAGTCATACACCATTGAATGTGCATCTACAAGTTCCTTATGGAAGTCCAATCACACTAAAGTGAAGCATTTAAATGGTTTTGAGATCCATGAGGTATAAGAGATTCATTTGGAGACATTGAGAAGGTCTAAAACTAGTTACAAGCCCATATAACATGTATGTTACTCACATCTACTTCCACTACCTATATAATGAAATGTCCACCTATGGGTGGTTCCCACAAAGACATGAAATGTTGCAAAAAGATGTTTGATTATTTTTTGAGACCTTACTTGAGGTATTAGAATGTTTAGGGTGTCATGATAACCATGTTTTAAGGCAAAGGGAGTGGCAGGCAGGTTTGAAGAATATATGCATATGTAAAAATCAATTTTAGGGATAAATTTCCTTAAAAGCTCCAAAATAGAGCCTTGGGTACTTTTGATGCCATTATATAATAGTGTAGAATGAAGTATAGATCAATACATATGTTTCCATAATGAAGCCCCATCCTAGGGGAGATGACTTGATCAAAGGGAAGGAATATTTGGATTAAATATATTATGATTAAGAAGCCTTAAATCTGAAATTGTTTACTATAGCTTTTTAATGTTTACTAAAGTATTTTAAACCTTTAGGTGATTCTACAATCCAAGATAACAACATAAGAACATGTCTTCATGATAGGTGACTCAATAGAGGGTGAGAGACACATTAGTGATTCAAGTATCTTGAATAAGAATTGAATTCCAAGATATTAATGTACATCATCACCTACATGTGCCTTGCTCTCAAAAGGCTTACCTACAATTTACTATAGGTACCTACTTGCAAATTCATAGGTGAACCTTGGTAATAAGGTATAAAAAACATGGATATATGTCAATGATATTTTTTCACAATATTATAAATATATCCATGATTTTTAATATATATCTCAAGGATTGAAACACACCTAAAAGATACCCCTTTTACTCCAAAATAGTCAATTACAGCTGTTTGTGGCATGACAGTGATATATGAAAATAACCAATCTTTAATTGTTTTAAGGCAAAGGGAGTGGCAGGCAGGTTTGAAGAATATATGCATATGTAAAAATCAATTTTAGGGATAAATTTCCTTAAAAGCTCCAAAATAGAGCCTTGGGTACTTTTGATGCCATTATATAATAGTGTAGAATGAAGTATAGATCAATACATATGTTTCCATAATGAAGCCCCATCCTAGGGGAGATGACTTGATCAAAGGGAAGGAATATTTGGATTAAATATATTATGATTAAGAAGCCTTAAATCATGAAATTGTTTACTATAGCTTTTTAATGTTTACTAAAGTATTTTAAACCTTTAGGTGATTCTACAATCCAAGATAACAACATAAGAACATGTCTTCATGATAGGTGACTCAATAGAGGGTGAGAGACACATTAGTGATTCAAGTATCTTGAATAAGAATTTAATTACAAGATATTAATGTACATCATCACCTACATGTGCCTTGCTCTCAAAAGGCTTACCTACAATTTACTATAGGTACCTACTTGCAAATTCATAGGTGAACCTTGGTAATAAGGTATAAAAAACATGGATATATGTCAATGATATTTTTTCACAATATTATAAATATATCCATGATTTTTAATATATATCTCAAGGATTGAAGCACACCTAAAAGATACCCCTTTTACTCCAAAATAGTCAATTACAGCTGTTTGTGGCATGACAGTGATATATGAAAATAACCAATCTTGAATTTTACCTCACCTAAATCATGATGTGAATAAGTGAAACTATTAGATAAGATTATATGACCTCATAGGGTCTTGTGTAAATGACACAAGGTCTAAGACAAAATAGTAACCTATAGGCAGTCACCTTTCTGAGGGTAAACATAGCTATAGTCAAGCTATAGTCTTGTCTAATCAAATGCAATATTTATGTTGAAAGGTTAGGAAATTTTTTGAGCACTAATATGTGTAATATAATCTCAATTATAATGACATATAACTTAATTTATTCTCAATAAAATAAAATAGTATAAAGAAAATATCTAACAATGTAACCTATAGTCAAAATATAAAGCCTACACATATTGAATTACTCAGGAGTCTCTCTTGAGTTTTTAATCTGTTTGGATGTGATATAAGATTGATTTAATCTCAATAAATTATGTAAAAGGTCTCCATGACCTATTAAAAATCCCCATGTACTTATTTCTCATGGGTCAATAGGGGAAGTGCCCTCTATTTTTCCTCATACAAAGGGCATTCCCAAAGTGTTGAAATCTTAGAGGTTTAACAAGTAGGGTTAGATGAATAACATGGAAGGTATTTAAACCTTTTAGGAAGGTGTATAAGGATGAATTGATCATGAAAAAACATGAATTAATCCCCACATGTTATTTCAACTAAATAGTGTGGCCCAAACCCATAGGTATGTAGTCATACCTACTAAGTCTTAGTTAGGTCTAATAGCTAAGGGGGTCCCAATGTCACTTGTAACACTAAAAGATCATTTAAAATCATTTGAACATGGACATGGGAAGATATAAAGTTTGTTATATATTTTTTTTATAGAGGTAGACATGAGAAAGCCATTTTTTGGTTGAGGAGCCTAACAAGGTATGCAAAAAGTGGAGGAGAGATCAAGAAGCTAACTTTGAATGCTTGTACTTGTATGTAAACTTAACATGGGATATAAAGGAGATAATATAAGTTTGAGAGGTTAGTTATTAAATATTTAGTGGCATTTTTAATAGGATTGAATGTCAGGATTATATGAATAATCCATAAGAGCTAAATCATTTCTAAACCCTCCAAAACCCTTGGTAATGACCTAATGAGAAGAATTAAAAAGGAGAGGAATATAGGAGGGATATAATGGCTTGGGAAATTATTTGAGTTTGTAGATGACTCTCTAATGTCCTTCCCATTAACCTGAGTTTTACCCTAACTATATGGATAGGGTGGAAAATGGCTATTCTTGATAGTTTTGTATGTTGTGTAGGTATGAAAGGTTTTTAAAATATGAAAATAATTTTTGGAGAGATATTAGGAACTATAATAACTCCTAATGTATATTTAGTTATTTATGTAAGCTCATAAGTACCCTTACTAACACTTTTATCTCTACTAGTCCAAACTGGCATAGTAAACAAAGAATGACTATCAAGCGAGAAGGAGAAAAATATAAGTGGGAGGAATTTTAATGTATACCTAATGTATCTTATGGAATTAAGGATCATAAAAAGTGTCATACACTCCTATTTATGGATTGGATTTGAAAATTGAAGACAACTTTGGTTCCAAGTGTGAGGAGTGAGTGAAAGAGGCTTGATGTGATTACATGCATTGAGAACACTTGGTCAAAAGAATCTTGATTATTATGGACACCTCTAATGCATGTTGTATATTTTTTTATAAACCATCCATATTATTAAAATAATCTCATATTTCCATAGTCTATTTTGGAGCATTAAAAAAAGGCTAAATGATGAAGGTAATTTTTTGAGTAAGTAATTAAAGAGTCCTACGCTCAGTTTAGGTAGTTTCATGATTTGAGGGGAATTTATACAAGTAAACCTTGCATAGTTTTTCCAATATTACTTTATCATATAAATTTAACTCCTTATCTTATCTTTACAAGTGGTTTAGTTATTCTTTGACTTCATTCGCTTCTCTCCTCTCTTAGATTTTATAAGCACTAGCCATTTTGGCTCTTGTTGGTTAATACCATAGCTTGTATGGTGAATCCTTACTAGTTTGATGTCATATTTTTCCTTTTAATAATACAATAAATCTTTTTTTGAGTTCATAACCATATTTTTTAAGTGTTTAGAGTGATGAATGGTTAAGTCTAGCGATTTCATCCTTGCTTTTCCTTATCCTTTCATGTCTTGTACAAGAAGTTCTCATTTTAACAGGTCATATAGAGTGTAGTTAGTGTGTTAAGATAATTTAAAGTGTGAAAGTGTCCTTATATTTATAAATATGATCCCTTATCTACTTACCTTCATTATTTTCATTCATATCACCTCTATATTGAAACACTTGTGTTAGAACATCTTAAGACTTTGAGGCTATTTTGTAGATCTTATTCTTATTAAAATAAGGATGATATAATAGTGCATATATTCATGGTATATAACCCACTTATATTATATTTATTTTATGAATAATTATATCCCTTTTCCCCCAAGAATTCAATATTATAAGTGACAAGTGCTTCAAGATAAATTTAGGGAGCTAGCCCTTAAACCTACAAGTCTACTTCTCCTATAGGTAAACCCACATAGTTATAAGTATTATAATGTTGACCAAATATTAGGTTAGTATTTTAAAACATCCTATAGGGTTAAATATTTGTGAAAATAGTTTATTCATACTTGGTGGGACCCATTATCCTAAAGACAACTTGTTAAGGTGAATGTTGATCTTGACAAAATCAACTATAAATTGGTGTGCTAATCAACATTTGGTGACTACATTTTAGGTAAAATTTAGTTGTAGACCATGTTTTTCCATAAAATTTATCTAATACTTCATGGTCCTTACTAGGTCATTATCTATTATAGTTATCAATCCTATCAATCCACCTATTCAGCTTGAACATCCTCTTGAAGTTCAATACCCTCAACCTAATCTACCCTTTGAAAAACAAGAAGATTTTTCTAGCCAGGAAAGTGAAGAAATTGAAGAAATACAATCCATAATGGATAGGCCAGTTTCCTTCCCAACTTTTAATACTAAAAATCTAATTCATATTTATGTATATGATGCCATTCCCCCTAATTTTACAAAGAGTGTGCCCACATTAAATGGTGAAGGTCATGTCACACCTAGTGAACACATTAGGGATCTCTCACTTTTTTTTAGTTTTCACAATTTCACTAAGGATAATATTTCCATTAGAATACTTTCCTTGTCCCTTAGAGGGAAAGTAATTTATTGGTTTAGGAATTTACCTAGTGGATGAATCACATCATGGGATGAATTTAGAGTGTTGATAACTTCAAGGTTTGAAGATGAAAGTGACCATACTTCTCTCATACATCAACTCAATATGATCACAAGATCCCCCAAGGAAATAATTCATGGCTTCAATGAGAGGTTTCAAAAACATTGGTATATATTTCCTCCTCCCATGAGACCACCTGCTAGCTTTGTGTTTCCTACATATTTGAGAGCCATTGGTACTGATATCTCCATCATACTACAATCCATTGGTGGTTTCACTCTTCCTAAAGCACATGAAATTGACATTAGAGATAATAATGGCCTAATTAAAGATGGATAACTACCTCCTAAAGTGTCTATGCCCTTGATTCCTAATGTTATTTTTTTTTATCTAAACATTATTCAAATTCTTAATGCTAATTCCAAGCTTAAGATTGCTCCTAACAAAGTAGAAGATGATTTTAATTTGAGGGAAATATTCCTAGCCTTATATGCTCAAAATAGGAAATATAATAATCAATAAGGTACCTATAAAAATAATTATCCATAAAAATAGTAATATGATCAGTAATATAGGAGAGAAAGAGGATAAGGGAATCCTAACTTTAACAATCGTGCCAATGTATACAATCCCAATTCTACACCAACATAAGAGAGATGGTACTGGTGCATAATAACTTGGTTTAAGGTGAAGATTAGAAATAATGAAAATTCATGGATTCTAATTAGGGTGGAGATAAATCTTTACTTTTTCAAGGAGGAGTAAATCCTCTCTTATCAGCTGATGATGAAGTCATGATGTAAATAAGTGAAGGTGGATAGCCTCAAGGAGAGAGCTTCACCAACCTCCTAATTGAGGACACTTTTGTGCTCAATCAAGGAAATTATATTTCACACAACACTAGGGACAATATAAAATATTTAGGAGGTGATAATAATGCACCTAAAATTTCATCTAATCCTCTTACAAGGTAACAAGGCATGGTTGCAAGCATGATAGTCTTAAAAACTATTACACCTCCTCCAATTCAGAATGTTGGAAGGAGTATTCAAAGTAATTCAAATCCTCAAGTTCCAAGAACTTCCTTGCATCAAAGGGCATAAGAAAAAGTGTATATGTCTTCTCTAAATATTTTGGACTCATTTAATAATACCAAGACATCCATTTACCTTTGGGAAGTCCTTCATATGCCTAGCCAGAAAGAGCTCCTACAAAAACAACTATCCATTTTACCTGCTAGTCCTTCACCTCCAAGAAATAATAATATTCATTTATTTATTAAAATTAACCCTAAAATTTTTTTTGAACCATATGCCAAAGCTATAAAACCTTCACCATTTTACCTCAATACCATAGTGGGTGATAAACTAGTCCACAATTATATAGTTGATAGTGGTGTTTCTACATCAGACATACCCAAGGTTGTAACTGATAAGTTAGGCATAAAATATGAATCCCATATAAAATAAGTGCTTAAATTATATGTTACACCTAACAATAAAATAGGTTTGATCAAATACTTAAAGATTTTCCTCTATAATTGTCCTAGTTTTCCCATCCTTTAAAACATTGTTGTTGTTGTTGATTTTCCTGCTCATTTTATAATATGCCTTTCAAGATATTTTACAACAAAGATAGGTGGATAAATCTCAAATGGTTGGTCATTATTGGCCTTTAATAAAAGATAAGAAACCAAGGTAATCATAAGAAGACAACATGTTATAAGGTTTCACATTGAGCCCTATGTTGAAACAAGTTCAAATTTGAATTATGTAATCAATGAGTAAAAGGATCCTATTATGGATGATGCCACTTCTTCCAAGCTTGAAGGCATTTATGATTTATTTATTGATGATTATGGTAATAATACCTATGATCATGACCCTTATGATTTCATGGAGGAAACTGATTTAGGAGTGTATTGTTTATATTAGGAACGAATACCAATACCCCTACTTGCCAAAGAAGAAGGTGAAAATGATGAGATGAGGAAGATGTTTTTTATGGCTCAAGACTTAAAATTAGTGTAGGATCTAGTGTGATTTTATTTTACCCATCTAAACAATAGTATTTTTTATCATTTAAGATGTGCATCCATATATGCTCGAGGGTATGGTGAAGCTTTATGGTAGGGCACTAGGCATATATGTCCAACACAAGGCACAGGAGGACTCAGCACTAGGCTTGAAAGTATTATTGTGTAGTTACATGCATGATCATCTATTATCTTACTATAATAATAGAAACATCCCCAAGAAATAGGACCCTTACACTCATTAGGATGATTCTTTGAAGTAGGCTAGACTCTTTCTATTCTAAGTGAACTTGGTTTAAGAATGGTGTGTAGACCTAAAGAGTAAAAAGTTAATCTACCACTAGTCTAAACCTAATGATTTTTTGAGGAAAAAGGAGGGATAAATTAAGAGATCACATAAATCTAAATTCAATGAACCTAGAATAGAGTGTGTGCTCCTACTACCATAAACACAATACAAACATTTGGGAACAAGGCAATATCAAATAGTTTTTGCCAAATCACTCCATATGCATGAGCACTTCACATAGAGGCATAGGAACACAATGATACACTGAGAGGGGTCATAAATGGTCAATAGACATCATCGAAATAAACCTCAGTGCACATAAAATGTGACCAAAAAGTGAGATTTGAGTTTAATGAGTAGGTGTAGGGGATGAGTGATTAAAGAGAGGGGTAAACATTACCCACAAACAAAAATCAATAAACACAAAGATCACATAGATCATCAAAATAGTGAAAAGAGGTGAAATTAATTCTCATTTGAATACAAGGATTTATCCAATATAAATTCTCATGGAGGGAAAATTTCTATAGTGTGAGGGTACTAAATATATGTCAATGTTTTTTCAATGGAAAAACTAGGATTTTATAGAAGATCAAGATAGTTTTACAATAAATACACCACTTGGGAAATGGATGAAGTATTAAATTATTTTATGATACCACAACCATGCCTTTATCAGGTGATTATATTTGGTTGGTGGTAGGATCACTTTTGGGCACACATGTATGGGGAGTTAGAATGTTTCCTAACAGTGTTAAAGGTAGCATGCACTTCAATTCTTGATGCTAAGTAGATGCTTCTTCATTTAATCTTGACAGTGCTTCAAGCTACTCCCAACAACCTCTAATGACCTTCATTAAATTAGGTAAACACCTAACACATGGCACTTTGATAGGATCTTGGGAGAGCTCCTTTGGGCTTGTTAGATAGGAAGAGTGTAGACATTACCCATGGAAGGTTAGATCTTCCCCTAGGAAGGCTACAAATATCCTTGTGTTGGATGAGGAAGAGATGTTGCATTTTATGATAGAGGGGCACAAATGTAAAATCCTATGCATGGGCATAGAATAGTGTTGGATAGGCACAAAGAAGATCTTAAGGTTGAGCATGTACACAAAATGGGGTGTTTTTGGGTAATCTATATCTACTTTTGTGCTCCTCCTTAACTTAACCATTTGAGACCTAGGGACCTTGTCTCCTTCAACTCATGTTCCTTTATTCTTATTTTACTCTAATTCCTACACAAGGATATGCAAAGAGATCTTTTTACTAGAGTGAACCATCTTTATATCATTACATAGACTTGTGCTTCCATCTTAGGCTCAGGCGTAGATGAGGAATTTTTGTGCTTATTCTCTTTAAAGTGATGGAGGCTTTGTAGGTGCACTAATATTTATAGGTATTTAGGAGGTCTTATGTCAACTAGGTGATGACTAAAAAAGTCAACACTTTTAGTGACCTCTGTGAGCTAATTTCCTACTAAGAGGGAACCTAGTGGCATTTGAGGTGATCCATTGGGTGTGAAGTCATTAAATATATAACCTATTTGACCTTTGTGCCTAAATGAATTGAAATAAGCTCAAATACAAACAAATAAAAGGGAAAGATCAAGCAATAAATGTGCAAAGCACACTTGGAGGAAATAAAAGCTAAACCAATACTATATAATATACATGAAGGCACTTAGGGTAATAACATGCAAATAGTATATCCTAATATATACATAAGAAAACCATGGGCCTTCTCCTTCTTGGATCAAAATAGAAGATTCATAGGTCACTTACATCATGAACCTCCCTATTATTGATAGATGATGCATAGAGGAGTAACAGTGCCTATTTACTATGAAGGGGTCACACAAGGATGTTCATTTATTTAGGCCTTACTTCAATGGATGCCTCCACCATGTTACATATAATTCTCTCTCTTAGCTAGCTGATGTCTTTGATGTCAAACTAATTCTACTTATATTTCACTATTCCTAGCTTCACTCTTTACTCAAATCAATCCCTTTGAAGTGTAGGAGGCCTATGCTTGGTACTTGGAAAGCTAATGAATTTAGTGGGTTGCATTTGTAATTCTCATATCTATTACTACTTGGGGGTAAATTTTTTACATTACTCCCTCTTTTTGAATGATTCTAGAGATGACTCACTCATGCCTTAATTTCCACGTTACCCCCTGTGGGTCTCCAACCTTTGTGCATTTGTAAATTATTCCATGTGCATGTTCTTCCCTTCCACAATATGTGATTTAAACTTGAATTTAGTGTAGGGTGAGTCAAAGGTAAGCCCTTGAGGAGGTAATAGTTCATTATTTATGCTTACACAAAATTCTTCTAGCTCATCCCAAAAATAATCTTCCTCTTGCATTTGTGATTTTGCCTATGGGTTCACCTTAAGGTGATCATAGTCACTTTATTTGAGTGCATAATATTCTTGAAGATGAGCCTCTTATTTAAGGTCTTCTTACATAGTACCAAATGATAGCTAATTTAACCAAGAGAAACCTTACTCAAGCCTCTGAGTGTACTCTAAAGTGGTGTAGATCAACTTTTCCCCATCACATTCTTCTTTTTTTACCACCACTTTATTCTTTATCTCATCAACCTATTGTGTCATTAGATTATATCTATATTCCTATAGTGAGGTTGATTTTTTTGGAGTGGTGGCACAGAGGGGACTACCAATGAGAATCTCCTCATCATATTCACTCGATGTATCTTCCTCATCTAAATGGTTTCTTCTTACCTTCTATATAACTAGTCCTATTTTAGAAAGGGATATGGTGGGAGGGTAAGGGGTTTAAATTAGAATAGAAGAAGAAGGATCTAAAATATTGGGAATTATGAAGCTGGGGCACATAGTCCAAGAAGGCTTCCATGACTGTGCTTGAGGCTTCTAAGGAAGAATGGGTTCTTGAGCTGGCATAGGTGTTGACTCTTGAGTTGGCATGAGGGTAGGATTTTTAAAGCTTAGTACTTTGAATCTCAGAAGCTTGATTGAAGGTGAAAATGATATACTTTTCTTGGAGTTAGTAACCTTGGGCATGAAATCTTCAAGTCTCATAGGTCAGCCTATAGGTGTAGGGGCAGCTTGTCTGAAACTAGAAAAGGAAGGAGTAGGGGTTCTTGGGCTTCAATTTTTTTTCATCTACACAAGTGACCAATGTATATTCTCTTATTTGGTTTTGATAATCTTATACAATCACTTCAATTCATGTTTACACCATTTCATCACCTCTTGTTGTATGTAAGCTTGATGAGTAAGCTCTCCTTGTAGTTTACCATACTCCTGTTCTCTTTCAATCTCCTTCATGTATATTTAGAAATCAAATTCTATATCGTTGATGATCTTTTGAGGTGGATTAAGATGGTAGTAATGTTAATTGGGAAAAACATAGCGTACATAGAGGTGATTAGAAGCATAAGGAGGTTACCATAGGTATCAAAATAGGGAAAGACTACATGCACTCACATGAGCTTGATATGATAAATGGGAAGGCATGACAATAATATTTTCATGGAATGGGGGGTGAAAAAACATACTTTAAGAATTTGGGTTGTTTAAACTAGTAGATTAGACATTCAAAGTCACTAGGTACTCTATAGAGTATATTTAACACTTGATAACTAAGGGTAGCATTGATTTTTTAGCTCTTTCTTTTAACTTTGTCCCATTATTCATGCCATAAACTAATATTTTTTTCAGTGTACACCCATGGATGCTCAAGGTCATGAGGAAGCTTTATGGTGGGGTGCTAGGCATAGAGGTCTTATACAAAGCACAAGAGAACTTAGTGTTGGGCATGAAAGTATTATTATGTAGTTGCACATGCAAGCATCAGTTGTCTCACTATAATGGTGAAAATGTCCCCAAGATGTGGGACCCTTGCACTCCTTGCGATAAGTCTTTAGAGTAGGCTAGGATCCTTCAATTATAACTATACCTAGTGTAGGACTAGTGTGTAGGCCTAAAGAGCAAAAAGGTAATCTACTGCTAGTATAAACCTAATGACTTGCTAAGGAAAAAAGGAGTAGGTAAGAGAGTGCATGAAATAAAATGTGATGTGCCTAGAGTATATCAAGTGACCTTACTACCATAAACACAATGCAAGTTCTTGGGAACAAGGAAATATCACACATTTTCCACCAAGTCACTCTACGTGCATGAGTACTTTTAATAGAGGCATGGGATCATAGTGATACAATGAGAGCGATGACAAATAATATATAAAAAACATCAACATAGACCCAAGTACACATAGAATGTGACCAACAAGTGAGCTCTGAGTTTAATGAGGAGGTGTAGGGGATGAGTGATTAAAGAGAGGGGAAAAAATTACCCACAGATAGAAATCAACAAACACAAAGAGCCCATAGATCATCAAAATAGTGAAAAGAGGTAAACTTAATTCTTATTATCATACAAGGATTTAGCTAATATAAGTGCTCATGAAGGGAAATTGTTTGTAGTGTGAGGCTACTAAAAATATATCAATGCTTTTTTATGGAATAACTAGGATTTTATAGAATATCAAGCTATTTTTATAATAAATGTACCACTTGAGTAATGGATGAAGCATTAAATTATTTTATGACACCATGACCATACCTCTGTTAAGTGACTGGATTTGGTTGGTGGTAGGATCTCTTCTAGGCACGCATGTATGGGGAAATGGAATATTTTTTGATAGCATTAGAAGGTAGCATACACTTGAAGTCCTGATGCCAAGTATCCACTTATTCATTTTATTATGATAGTGCCTCAAGTTATTCCCAACCACTTTTAATGACCTTCATTAAATCAAGAAATTACCTAACATGTGGTACTTCAATGGGCTCTTGGGAGAGCTCATTGGGATTGTTGGATAGGAATAGAATAGACATGACCCATGAAGTTTGGCTCTTCACATGCAAAGGCTATGAAGATCCTGGTGTTGATTGAGCATCAGACCACTACATAGAACCTTTAGAAGAGAGGTTGTGTGCTACACAATAAAGGGGTGGGGATGCATAATCCTGTGCATGAACATAAGATACTGTTGGATAGGTTTAAGGAAGATCTTAAGGTTGAGAGTGCACAAAAAATGTGACATAACGATCAATACGACTGCATCTGAACACTAGATATAGATGTGAGACCAATAATAAAGACATTCATCATGAAACAATGAGAGCAAAGTTGAACACACCATAAGATAGATATACATGGGAAAACATTCAAAAAGGTAAAAACCCCACAAATATTATTCATATTATAATAAACTAACAAGTGCCCAATATAATATTTCTTCCTCTCACTTCTTTTTTTATTACATTTTACAATATAAACTCTTTATTTATATAGGAAATGCAATCTTCCCATTATAAATGACTTTTTTCAACCACCACGTTAATGTCTCCAACCTCTCCAAAGGTTATTTAATATATTTTAATATTTATTTACATGAGGATAAACTCATGATAAATAATAAAATATATTATTATTTAACTAATGTAATTTAATGTATAAAGGGTATACAAATAACACCACTTAATCATTAATTATCCCAATACTCCCCATTAATGTTAAGTGGGGATACATGGTGATTTTTAGGAGGTAACAACATAATTAACTTACACTCCATGAACCATCCACATGATTAGTTTTAGGAGGTAATAGTTGAAGGAAACATCCTTAATCATGCCATAGTCACCTTTAAAGGAATTATGCTATGTAAACATAGTCATCCAAAGGTATTACACTATTTAACTATAGACACCCAAAGGTATTACATTATGTAACCACAATCACATAGTCACCTTTAAAGGAATTACACTATACAAGTATAGATACCTAAAGGTATTACACTATGTAACCACAATTACATAGTCACTTTTAAAGAAATTACACTATACATCCATATACACCTAAAGGTTTTGCACTATGTCCCCATAGACACCTTTAAAGGAATTACACTATGTTATCCTAAAATATTTAAAGTAAGTTTAGGCTAAAATGATTATGAGAATACATCCCACAATGAGAATACATCCCAAAATTTCTTATGAATAGTCAACCAAACATATTGGAGTCTTTTATAACATAAAGACCTCCATGCTACTATGTGTTAGGTATAATGTAGGCTTCTATATGAAGTTTACTAAAATCACATAAAATGATATATTATAATTCTTTACAATAAGAAGTGTAGAGAAATAAAAGGAAAGATACAACCCACATAGTTGTTAAGAAGTGACATTATCAAACACATTCCCCCTCAATTTCAACTTTGATAGGCCCAACATTGAATGAACTTTCATAGGCTTTAGTTTGTTGGTTCTGCATTAGATTTTTCACCAAAGTTATATAATTTTGATTATCATCAAGATGTTATTCTATCATCCTTCATAGCCACAAGGATTATTTAGAAACTTCCACATGAAGTGCTCCAAGTGATAGCACCTACACTAAACATAAACATATATCAAGAAGTGGACTCATCATAGTATGGCTATCATCATAATAACCAGATAAATTAGCATAATCAAAGAAAAAATAATATAAATGAAATTTTACAGTTTATTTTATATATCAAAGTATTTACTTTACTAATTTTCAATGATATAAGTATAGATCTTGCATGAATCTAAAATCAACACCCACATCTTATGAAATATATATCCTAAGAATGATTAGATAAAAAAAAATACTAACAAGATATTTGTAAATAGGGGTTAGCTTTATTGCATAATTTTTTTGGATTAATCTTTGACACAATATTCAATGTAATCTTGTAATCAAGCATGTTAAATTTAACAAGAAAATTAGGTGATGCACATACATTACATTCACTAATAATTTGATACTAAGTTAATCAAATATTACATATCTTATTAAGAATAATTCATATTATAATTTGAGTCATGAATATTTTTTATTCCTTTTAAATTCAATAATATAAGTTTGCATTTTATACTAAACCAAACAAAACTTTTAAAAAAAAAAAAAAAAAAAAATTAATGTGTTGTATACTTGATTTTGAAATAAAAACACATATTCTAGTGAGTAAATAGCACTAGCCACTTTAGTTGTTGCAAGTGTCATAAATAGTGTCACAAATTACACTATTTGAGTAAATTATTTTAAAATGAATAGTAATAGGTTTCAAATCAAATAAAATACCATCTCAATGTGTCTATAATATGTAAAAATCTAAATATCGACTGGTCACATGACCATCTTTGACAAAGAATACGACAAGTCAAGGGTGTTAAAAGTGTCAAAAGCATCACAAGCTTCACACGTGAGATTTTGGACGACTAATAACTACAATTTTTAACTAATTATTTTAAAATTAATTAATTAATTTTGATCAAAAAAACATATTGTAATTGATATTTAATTTAAGGACCTTGGATCTATAAATATTTTCCAAAAAAATACTAGTAAACTTCCCTTTGTCCAATACAAAAATTCACATGCAAGCTACATGATTTAATTAGTTTTATTTATTTTTAAATAAAAATATTAAATCCATGTAAAATAAATATGTTGAAATTTTATAAATAAAAAAATTAATTTTTTTAAAATATTTTTTTGGAAAATACAAGTCAACACACATGGGCCCATTATGCGTTTGCATGAAAAATTGGATAATTACAACTCATCCACTAAGCACTAATTTATGTCTTATGTTTAATCCTTTTTGAGTCTAATTTTTATTTTTATTTTTAAAAATAAATAGACCTTAATTAAATACTATCATAATAAGATGCAATATTTTATTTAAAATTTGGAAAAAAAAGATATTAAAAAAACTTAAGTGGGGTCCACTATTTGGGTGGAATAAAAGAATTAAAGAAAAGTTTTATTTTTTAAATACATTTATAGAACTATTGACATAACAGTTAATTATTCTTGAATCATGTAGTAAGTATATTAATGGCACAAGGAAGGAAGCAAAGGCGCTTGCAGGAGCTACAAGAGGTCAAAACAGGTTTTCTAAACCCTGGAACCACCTCCAAATGGCCCTCCAAAGCACATAGAACATTCAAAATTTAATTTTAAGCTTAGAAAATGGCTAATAGAATTTATTAGGCTATACATGGTGCCCATATAAGATAATAAAAAATTATAGAATTCTTTTTTTATTGCTTCTTAGGGTCTGAAAATGGCTCCAATAGGCTTAGATGTTATAGAAAATAGGAAATCAATTTTAAATCTCAAAAAATAATTGAGAATTCATGTTTTATAATTACTTTTAAATATCATAAAATAAATAAGAATTCATGTTTTCTAATTTTTCTTCTTCTTCCATGGCCGTACAAATTGAAGCATGGCACTTGGGAGGAGAGATAAAAAAATGAAAAGGTGTTGTAAGAGATCAAATCAGGCAATGTAAAGATCAAAATTAGTTTAAAATAGTCAAACTAAATAAATAGAATACTCAAAATTGAGATTTATTCCCTGAAATATGATCTTTTACTAATTTTTAGCTCGTTTTTTTTTAAATAAATCTTTAAGAGGAGAGAAAAATTTGAAATTAGCTACAAGAATCTAAATCAGATAAAATAAAGATCAAAATTGCTTGGAAAAGGGAAAACTAAGAAGACGGAGTGGCCAGAACAAAGATTTAATTCCCAAAAACAATTTTTTTACTCATTTTAAGCTTTATTATGCTAAAATGGCACTCTAGGCTGACTTGAACTGCTATATATTTAACTAGTAGCTTCAAATACTTCTATAGGAGTGTTAGCCTACTAAAAAACATAGATCTAGCATTTAATTTTTTTTTCAAGATGTAAAAACTTTAAAAATAAATTATTTTCTAATTTTTATGATATTTAGGCCTTCAATAGACCCAAAAACTAGTACCCAAGATTGATCTTGCTTTGAAATGCTTTTATTTACTCAGATCTACAACTAGATAGCTTCAATCACCTTCATATAGATTATTAGTCCAAAAAACAAGACAATCTTAAAAAATTTAATGCTTAAAGAATCATTTTTATCTATTTTAAAGATTTTAGTTAGATCTATGACATGAAAATAGGCTTAAAATATGAAAAACTGCATAGATCTAAGATCTCTAGGATTCTAATATAGAAAAAATAGAATAACTTACTTCCTACATAAGGAGAAGCTTGAAATTTTCATGAACATACCATGGCTTGAAAAATGAATGAATCTAGACTTGAATACAAGATAAAACCTCCAATCTATGATCTTACCACTTGATCAACATCAACCTGGCTCTAATACCATGACAGAATAAGCAATACAATTGTATATGAATACCAGATCTAGATGTGAGACCAATATCAAAGACATTCACCATGAAACAATGAGAGTAAAGTTAAATACACTATAACATATATATACGTGGAAAAAACTAAAAGAGGTAAAAGATCCACAAAGATTATTCATATTATAATAAAGTAACAAGTACCCAATACAATCTTTCTTCCTCTCACTTTTTTTTTTTAAATTACATTTTACAATATAAACTCTTTATTTATATAGTCTAGGTAATCTTCCCATTATAAATAACTTTTTTCAACCACCACATTAATGGGTCTAACCTCTCCAAAGGTCATTTTATATATTTTATTATTTATTTACATGAGGATAAACTCATGATAAATAATAAAATATATTATTATTTAACCAATATAATATAATGTATTAAGGGTACATAAATAACACCACTTAATCATTAATTATTCCAATAAAATGATGGGTTTTTGGGTGTGCATTGGGTAATTTATATCTACTTTTATGCTTCTCTTTTACTTAATCATTTGAGACATGAGGACCATGTCTCCTTTAACTCATATTCCTTTGGGCTTGTTCACCTCTAATTCTTATGCAAGAATATGAGAATAGCTACTTTTTTTGGTATGAACCATCTTTTTATCATTGCATGGACTTGCGCTTCCATCTTTGGCTTAGGCATAGATGGGGAGTGTTTATTCTTCCTATATTCGAAGCACTAGTGAATTTGTAGGTTTGCTAATCTTCTATAAGGCTTTGAGAGGTCTTGTGCCATCTAGGAGGTAACTAAAAAAGTAAATAGTACTATTATTCATATATATTCCACTTTATTTGCACTTGCAATGTAGTTAAGTATAAAGGTTTGATTCATGGCCTTCAATAGACAAGGAGAAAAGGAATCAAGAATTTACAAGTATATGGAAATAGTGAATTGGTTGTGCATCAAATTAAAAATGTGGTTGATATAAAGAACCCTTTGATAAATTCATATATGCATAGGATATGGGATTTTCTTGAAGACTTCAATTCATTCAACATATAATCACTCCCAAGGAAGTAGAATAATCATGTTGATAAACTAGCTACCATATGAGCATAGTTTGATACACCAACTACCATAAAAGAGGAGGGGAAGCAATATCACATCAATATCATTGTCAGACCTTCCATACCTAATAATGAGGTTTCTTGTAAAGTATTTTTTAGTGATAAAAATATTACATACTTCTTTCAAAATGAAGCTAAGTTTTCCTCAAGAACTCCAAAGAGACTCCAGGAACAGTTCGATGATCAAATTATGAAACCAAGAAAAAACAAGATACCTAAGGGATTGGTGACCTTATAAATTATCTTTAATGAAGATGATAAAAATAATAAGGAAAGGTGAATATGTCTACAAAAGAGGATAACTATGAAAGGGTCTTGAGCTTCAAAGACAAACTCCTCAAATTAGGCAAGGTATGTTCTACTTTAGAGAAGCAAGCATTCATTTATTTATGTAGAGAGTTTCATGACATCTTTGCTTAGGAGTATAAGTACCTAGAATGGATTGATACCAGCCTATCATACCATACCATTAAATAAAAACTTGGATTTAAATTAGTTAGGCAAAAATAAAGGCCCATCAACCCCAATATTAAACAACTCATGAGGATAGAGCTTACCAAACTCTTTGGATTTGACATAATCTTTCCTATCATGAATTTAACATGGGTAGATAACTTTGTTCATATTAGAAATAATAATTGGGAAATAATAATTTGTGTGGACTTTAGAGATATTAATAGAGTGTCACTCAAAGATCACTATCCTTTATCCTCAATAGAGCATATTTTGCAAAGTATTTCAGGTTTTCAATGTTTTTCTTTCCTAGATGGATATTATGGTTATAATAAAATTATAATGAATGAAGATGATCATTTCAAGACAAAATTCAATACAAAATGGGGGAATTTTTCTTATAGGAAGATTCCCTTTGTTTTGCCAAATGTTGGTGCCACCTTTTAAAGAGCAATGGATATGGTTTTCAGAGGTTTAATAAATGAATTTTTTTTGGTTCATCTAGATGATATAATGGTTTTCTCTAAGGATTCCAATGAGCATATGAAACACCTAAGGCAAGTATTTAAAATATGTCGTCAATATGGAGTATCTCTCAACCTCAAAAAATGCATATTTATTGTCCATGAAGGTAAGCTCTTAGGACATGTTATTTCCAAAAATGGTTTGATGATTAATATTGAAAGGATAGAGGCTATTCTAGGACTATAATTTCCACTACATAATAAAGGACTCCAAAGATTCTTAGGAAAGACAAATTTTGTAATGAGGTTCATACCTAATTTTTCATCGTTTGTGAAACCTATCACAACCATGCTCAAGAAGAACTAAGCCTTCTCTTGGACTAACAAAGGTACGAGTATTTCTGAAGCTATTAAGAAATAAATTGCACAAGATCCCACTCTTATGAACCATGATTTTTTCTAAGGACTTGATGTTGTATTCATTTTCTAACCTTGATACTATCTCAACTATGCTAAATCAAAATAATGAAGAAGGTGTGGAATAACCAATTACATTCTTTAGTCAAGGTTTGGAAGATTATAAATTAAAGTAGAAATTTGTGGAGAAACAAGTCCTTATTTTTGTAAGATGAATAAATAAGTTTAGGCATATGGTTTCAAATAATAGGATTCATATTATGGTCTCTCATCCTCGTACCAAAGAGTTTATTTTAAGTAAGGACTTTAGTGAGAAGAGGGCATGGTGGATTAATAACGTAATGGAATATGATGTTGATATCAAAGTGATAAATTTGATAAGGGGTAAACGACTTTGTGAACATCTGGCTTTAGATCTCCATGAGTCAATAGAAGAGGCTTTAGTCAATCATGATTGATCTTAACTAGCTGGTTCCTTGCCTCTACAAAGTTGAACACAAGATGTTATCAAATTTATTTAAAGTGGTAAGTATCCTAATGGTGTGAATAGATCCAAAATGAGGTACTTGAGATATCACATTATTCCTTATTATATTGTAGATGGTGTGATTTTTAGAAGAGACACTCATGGTGTGTTATTGAGATGCATTACCAATGATCAGTTTGGAGTGTTGCTTGAAAAGTTCCATGATGTAATAGTAGGAGGTCATTTATACCCAAGAACCAAAACTACCAAGATCATGAGGGAAGGATATTATTTGCCTAGCCTCTTCAAGGACTTATATGCTTGGGTGAGAAGGTGTGTGTAATGTGATTTCTTTGTAGGAAAATAAAATCTATCAACTCTCCCTTTAAGGCTTGTCTAAGTATATCAGCCTTTCATGCAATGGGGTCTTGATTTCATTGACATGATAAGCCCCCCATAAAATGCTGGTAAAAAATGGATACTAATAGTAATTGACTACTTTTCAAGGTTGGTTGAGGTAGTGACATTGAAGGAAGATAATGAGAATGCTATCTTAGAGTTTAATGAAAGTATCATAACAAGGTTTGGCACTCCTACTATCATTTTAGATAATACACTTGATTTCATGGGTATTAGGAAAACTGATTGGGAAAATAGTAATGGAATATACTTGATAAATTAATCCAAATATTACCCTCAAGTTAATGGGCTTGCTGAATCCACTAATAAGAATCTAATAAGAATCATCAAGAAAACTTTGGAGGATACAAAATAGGCTTGGCACACTAAATTGAAGATAACCCTATGGGCTGATAGAATTAATAACAAGAGGTCAATAGGGAATTTTCATTTTTTTTGTCTATGGAAGGGAGGATAGATAATCTATATCCCAAGATCTTCTTTCCTTGGAGTAGACACATAACCTAGAGTTGGTTGAGAATACTCCAATGGAGGTGAGGTTGATAGAATTAATGGAGTTGCAAGAGACTAGAGATAAGGCTCATAAAGCTAAGTAAAATCACCAAATAATAATTAAGATGTATTTTGAGAAGAAGGAAACTCAAATAACATTATAATAAGGTGTGACATAGTGTTGAAATGGGATGAAGATAGGGCAAAACCAAGGAGACATACCAAATTTGATACCTTATGGAGTGGACCATATGTCATTATCAAGTGAAAACAAAGAAAACATTTCCAATTAGCAAGGATGAGTAATTAAGATATACCTATCCATATGAATGGGATACATTTAAATCCCTACTATTGAGTAAATAAAGGTTAGTATTGTAAATATTAGGTTAGAGTGTGCTTTTATTTCAGTTTTGTGTGTGTTGTGTTTTATAAGTGTTTTAGTTGAACACATGTTTATTTTATTGGTGTTTCTTATTTTATGTGTCCTTTATTTATGTTTGGTGTAGTGTCAAAATAAAATTTAATGTCAAAATTGTGGATAGATGATTCCATGGCCCAATAGATAAGATTAAGCTATTGGTCTTGGCATAGCAAGCATACCACCCTTGGGAAGTCACCAAGAATGCTGACCATTTTGACCATAAGTAAAAATAGGTCAACCCCCTATAATCCAAAACTTGATATATGGGTCTAATATCATGTTAAAAGGTGTTTCATACTTTATTTTATGTCATTTAATATGTATTTAACCTTAGTCATAGTCTAATTTAGTCCTTATGTTATTTTGTGTCACTTATGGGTCATCTATGGGTCATAAATGAAAGTGGTATGGTTTTATTAGCTAAAAAAGTGTTATATAATATTTTATAATGTTAAATATATCATATTTATTGTTAGGAATTCCAATCATATCTAAAAATTTTAGGTTCCTAATTGAAAATCAAGAAAACAAGTGAAAAAGAGGAGTTTTGGTAGTTGTATGGCCTATAAAGGAGAGTGGCATGTGGGAAAAGCTCATTAATTCACCCTTCAACTTAACTAAATCAATTTAAACACTTGATATTTTTTTTAAGTGTCAAAAATGGGCCAAAACCATTTCTCTTCTTCATCACTCCATTAGGCATATGAAACTAGTCAACAAGTCTTTTGATGGTATGGCTAGTAGGAGAGCTTCTAGGTCAAATTATCTTGGTGGTGGATATTACACTTGGTTTAATTAATTTTAAGATTTTATATAATTTTTCCCTATGCTTTATGAACCATGCTTAAGAATTTGACTATGTTTTTCTGCATACCAATCCCCATACCCTAAAGTTTTTTTCTTTTGTTTGAGATTTCCATACAATATAGTTGGTGAAATAGATTTCAGAGGATGTGGACTTACTTAATTCATGGATCTCATATTTGGTTTCATATTTGGAGTTTATTTTATGAGTTTAAACCTCTTAGGTTACATGTGGAGTATGCTAATGAGGTTGTAGACATGTCCATCATTTGTAAAGGTTTTCATTTCTTGTATTAGTTTATATAAAATATATATTGATGTATTACATAATTATAAAGTGATTATAATCACTCTTACCTTCTAATATTACTATCCAAGACTAACAACATGATATTTTTAGTCAAGAATGTTTCACACAGTCAACTTCCTACAAGTTTCCATCTACAGTGATGGTGTATAAAGGTCCTGAGCATGGTAATGGAGGTGCGATGAATAGTTTTAAGGTTTTGAACACATTATTATAAAATGAGAAAACAATCCAATCCCTCTAAATAAAACATAAGGGACTATGGCAGTCAATGCAAACTACACACACAATCATACACCATTGAATATGCATCTATATGTTCCTTATGGAAGTCCAATCACATTGAAATAAATCATTTGAACTAGTTTGAGATCCCATGATGTATAATATATTAATTTGGGTACCTTGATAATTTATAATACTAGTTACAATACCATACAACATGCATATTGCTCACATCTAATTCCATTGCCTATATACTAAAATATCCACCTACAAGGGGTTCCCATAGAGACTTGAAATGTTGCACAAAGATGTTTGAATATGTTTTAAGACCTTAATTGAGGTCTTCTGTTTTTGAGGGTGTCATGAGAAATATTTTTGAATCCAAAGGTAGTGGTAGGTAGGTTTTAAGAATACGGGCATATGTAGAAACCAATTTGAAGGATAAATTTACTTAAAAGCTCCAAAATAGAGCCCTAGGTACTTTTGATGCCATTATATAATGGTGTAACATGAAGTATAGATGAATTAAATTGTTTCCATCATGAAACCCCATAGTAGGGAAGATTAATTGATCCAAGGGAAGGATAATTTATGTTCAATATGTGGTGATTAAGAATCCTCCAAATCATGAAATTGTTCACTGCAATGTTTTAGTGTTTACTATAGTATTTTAAACCTCTAGGTTATTCTACACTCCAAGATAACAACATAAGAACATGTATTCATGATATATGACTCAATGGAGGGTGAAAGAAACATTATTCATTAAATTAGGTTGGGTAAGGATTTAATTCTAAGATATAAACCTACATCATCACCTACAGGTGCCTTGCTCTAAAAAGGCTTACCTATAGTTGACTGTAGGTACCTACTTGTAAATTCATAGGTGAACCTTGGCATGTAGGTATGTAAAACATGTATATGTCAATGATAGTTTATCCAAAGACTTTAAATATATCCATGATGTTTAACATATATATCAAGGATTAAAACACACCTATAAGACTCCCCTTTTGCTCCAAAATAGTCAACTATAGCTGACTGTGGCATGATAATGATATATGAGCATAACCAGTCTTAAAGTTGGCATCACCTAAATCATGGTGTAAAAAATTGAAATTTTTATATGAACATATATTACCTCATAAGGTATTATGGTAATGATAAAAGGTCTAGGATAAAATCACAACCTACATGTAGTTTCCTTTCTAAAGGTAAACATAGTTATAGTCAACCTGCAGTCTTGTCTAATCATATGAAAGATGTATGTTAAAATTTTGGGAAAATTTGTGAGAAAAAATACATGTAAGAGAATATAAATTATAATTAAATACAAATTACTTTATTGTTAATAAAATAAAATAGTATAAAGACAATCTCTAACAATGCAACCTACAGTCAAAATATAAAGCCTACACATTGAATTACTCAAGAGCTTGTCTTGAGGTTTTAAGGCGTTTGGAGGTGCTAGAAGATTGATGTAATAATAAATATTTGTGTAGATTGTATCCATGATATTTTAAAACACATCATGGAATTTTTTTCCCAATGGAAATAGTGGAAGTTCCCTCTCTTTTGTCTCAAATAGAGGGCAATCCCAGAGTGTTGAAATCTTATAGGTTTAGCAAGTAGTGTTATAATAATGATTTAAAAGGTATTTAAACCTTGAAATAAGGTGTATAAATCTGGATTTATTATGAAACAACATTAATGAATCCCCACATGTGATTTAAACTAAATAGGGTGGCCCAAACCCATATGTATGCAGATAGACATTCTAGGTCTTTGTTAGGCCTTATAGCTATGGGGGTTAAAATATCACTTATAACACTACAAGAGAATTAAAAGGAATTTAAAAATGTAAAATGGGAGATATAAGGTGTGTTATAGCTTTTGTTTCAAATAGGTAGACATGAGAATGACATTTTTTGGCCTAGGAGACTAATAAGGTATGCAAAATGTGAAGGAGAGCTCGAGAAGCTAAGTTTGAATGCTTGCACTTGTAAAAAAACATAAAATTATAGATAAAGGATATAAGATAAGTTGTATAGTGTCCCTATCAAGGATTTAGTGGAAGTTTTTAGAGGATTGAATGTTAGGATTGTATGAACAATCTTTAAGAGCCAAATCATCTGTAAACCCTCCAAAACCCTTGGTAATGACCCAATGAGAAGAATGAAGGAGAGTCATATATGAGGGATATAATGGATTGGAAACTTATTTTAATTTGTGGAGGATTCTTCAAGTTTCCTTTCCATCAACTTGAGTTGTACCCTACCTATATGAACAAGGTAGAAAATGGATTTTCTTGATAGTTTTGTGTTTTATAAAGGTATGGAAGGGTTTCAAAATATGAAAATCATTTTGGGAGATATTTGGACATATAATAACTAATAATATCCATTTAATGATTCAAATAAGATCACAAGTTCCTTTGCTAACACTTTCATTTGAGCTAGTCTAAACTAGCATAGTGAACAGGGAATGGCTACTAAGTGAGTAGGTGAAATCTCTAAGTGGGAGGAATTTTAAGGTATAACTAATGTATATAATGGAATGAGGGATATTTATAATTGTCATACACTCCTATATATGTATTTTATTGGAAAACTAATGACAAATTAGGTGCCAAGTGTGAGGGGTGAGTGAAAGAGAAGCAATTATGATTACAGGTAGTGAAAACACTTAGTTAGAAATAGCCTGATGATTAGGGATAAATAAAATGTGCATTGGATATTTTTTATAACCCCTAACTCCTAATTAAATAATATCATATATCTATAGTATTATTTGGATCATTCAAAGAAGGCTAAATGATGAAGACAATTTTTTGAGTAAGCAATTGAAGAGTTCTATGCTAAGTTTAGGGAGTTTCATGATTTGAGGGACATTTATCCAAGTAGAACTTGAATGTTATATCCCATATTAATTTATCCTAAAAATTTAACTCTCTTTCATATCTTGACAAGTGTTTTAGTTATTTTTGGACTTCATTCTCTTCTCTCCTCTCTCAAATTCTATAAGTACTAACCATTTTGGCTCTTGTTGGTTATTACCACACCTAGTATGGTGAATCAATATTAGTTTGATGTAATATTTTACATTTGAATAATATAATAAATCTGGTTTTGAGTTAATAAACATATTTTTTAAGTGTGGAAAGTGATGAATGGTTAAGTCTAGTGATTCTATCCTCATTTTTCCTTACCCTTTCATGTCTTGTACAAGAACTTCTCATTCGAACAGGTCATACAAAGTGTATTTAGATTTTTAGGATTGTTTCAATTGTGAAAGTGTCCTTTTATTTATAAATATTATCCTTGGTATACATATCTTGAGTAATATCATACATATCACCTCTATATTAAAACATTTATGTTAGAACATCTTAGGACTTTGAGGATAGTTTGTAGATCTTGTTCTTAGTGAAATAAGTATGATACTATAGTATATAACTTCATGGTGTATTACCCCCTTAGGTTATATTTATTTTATGTATACTTCTATCCCTTGTACCACAAGCAATTAGTAATATAGGTGACAAGCACTTCAACACAAATTCAGAGAGCTAGCCCTTAAACCTAAAGGTCTACTTCTCATATAGGTAAAGCCACATACCTAGAAGTATTCCAATGTTTCCTAAATATTAGTGTTAAGCACGAGATATAATGAGAGGGGGGAGTGAATTAGTATATCATATATCTTATAAATCTTTCCCTTAACTAAATTCCATGTAATCAAACATTCAAGATATGTAATAAAAATCAAATAATAAACACCACACAAGATAGAGAGAGACACTAGATATAACGTGAAAACCCAATGTGGGAAAAACCACAGAAAAAAATCTCAAGTATATGAATGAGCACCAACCCAAACAATATTCACAAGCATCAACATGCAAGAGCACCAACCCCTTTGCTGATCACTAACCCAACAAATATTTGTGAGCACCAACCCATAAGATCACCAACCCATTTGTCGAGCACCAACCTAGCAACAACTCATGAGCACCAACCCATAGGAGCACCAACCCCTTTGTTGAGCACCAACCCAACAAAAATTCATGAGCACTAACCCACAAGAGCACCAAACCCTCTACCGAGCACCAACCCAACAACAATTCATGAGCACCAACCCATAGGAGCACCAGCCCCTTTGTGTATACCACACACCTATCTCTCAATGTTGCTATCTCAAAAAATGATAGTTCAATACAACATCTCTTTCATCTCTCTCACCTTTTCTCTTCTAAGCTAGATATAACAAATACAAATCATATTCATCTCTCACAATTGCTCTTCCAAGATAGATATTAAGATATCAACTCAACCTCTATCTCTCATATTAAAAATGGCTTCTCAAGCCTTTATTTATAGCTTTTCAAATGACCTTTGGCCTTCCCCCTTTGTGACCCTTCAATCCTCATGGAAAATGGTGCCAAACTTGTATGACCCTTCATATTCTTACCTTTGAAAATTCATGTGGTGACCCTTCATGACCAAAAACATCCTTCCCACTTTTGTCCTTATCTTGGTGACTTTTTGTATTCCTCAAAGTGTCCCTTCATGAGAAATTGCACCCTTCCTCTTTTGTCTTCACTTGGTGACTCTTGGAATTCCCCAAGATGACTCTTCAAGGGAAAATGTGTCCCATCCTTCTTTTGTCTTCACCCCATGGCTCTTTGACTTCTCCATGGGCCCTTTTTTTGTCTCATATACAACCAAAAATATATTCATTAATATTAACTAACATTAGCCAAGATATATCAATTATAAATAACATTAAATGCAATGGGGCCTTTATCACCAACAATGCTAGACCTTTGACATCAATGACAATATTTCCAACAATCTCCCCCTTTGTCATTGATGGTAACCTCAATCTTGAAACTGCCACATCCTATCACCTACACATCCTATAATTTGAAAACATACAGTAACTCCCCCTTATTGTAGTAACATGTACCTATTATGTGTACCTATTTTTACACCTATACCTATACCTATTATTCTCCCCTTTTGACATCAAGGGCAAAGGGCCTACCTGGAGCTAACACTTAGCACCCCCTCAATTGATGCTAAACATCAATGGCAAGAAGTAATAGAAATTACTCCCAACTCCTCTCACAGATCTTTGAATGTGTCCTTTGATCGTGCCTTTGAGAATATGTCTAAAAATACATACACATTGTTCCTTATCCTTTGAGCATCTACAATCAACTCATTTGAATCTTTTCTTCTAATCTCACAACCTTCTTTATGAAACTTTAATGTGTATCCTTGATCACATATTTGACTAACACTTAATAGATTATGCTTGAGACCTTTTACATATAAAACATTCTTAGTCTTAGTTCTACCATAATCCAAACTCAAAATAACTTTTTTGGCTATCCTGGCAGTGGTTTTATCTCTGAATCTCACTATACCACCATTGATCTTCTTTAGATTAATGAACTTACTTTTATCTCCTATCATATGCCTCAAACATCTGCTATCAATTAACCATGGATGATCTTTACCTCTTACATGCAGGGCTATCTGAACCATCATAGAATCTTTAGGTTGTTTCTTCTGCCATGAACATGTTTGAACCTTCTCCCTGATGAATGGAGCTTTGAAACTCTGATCTTTCTTCTTGATGAATGGAGATTTGAAACTCTGATCCTTCTTGACTGACTCAAACACGCTTCTACAATACCGAGCTATGTGTCTAAAGTTGTTGCACTTATAGAACACTATGGTCTCTTCATCAAAGCTTGATAGAGGAGCAAAAGAGTTGTGGCTTCTGCTTGACTCTACTTGACTTTCCTTCTCCTTATTTCTAAAATTATTAGCTCTTTTTCTACATTCTAATTTCTTGTGACCATATCCATTACAATAAAAACAATATCCATAAAAATAAGACATGTCTGTATATCTCTGACCTGATTGCCTTTTGTATCTTTATTCCTTCCAACCTTCTCTGTTTGACATGTCCTCTATATTCTTCACTTCTCCCCTTTTTTCCCCTCTTTTTTAAGAGCTTCAACATAGCTCTTCTTTTCAAATCTAATATTTGTCTTATTTGAATTTTCTTTTTGACTTTCCAATATCTTATTTTAAAGAGGTAATTTCAATAACATACCTTTGACATTCTTTTCTTGTTATTTCCAATTGTGCTGTGAGATCTTCAATAATTTCCTTTGACTCATTTTCATTTTTCTTGATTTGGTACTTTAATCTTTGATTCTTCTTCTGAATAGCTTCTAACTCTTCTAAGGCATAAATGAGCTCTCCTTCCATATTTAATTCAGCTTCCTCCTCTTCTTCTTCTTGATCATCTTCATGTATGACCATGAATAGAATCTATTCTTCTTCTGAATCACTGACTCCACTATCTTTGACTGAGCTAGGATCCTTAGAATACAGGCTCTTCTTCTCAAATCCCTTCTTAGATTTACCTTTGAAATTCTTATTGTATGTAGGCTTTTCTTCTTCATCATCATTACCCTTATTTGGGCATCTACCTGAAAAATGTCCAATTTTTCCATAATTAAAACATTTAAAAGGTAATTTTCCTTGATATTTACCTATTCCTCTTTTCGGCTTGCAAATAAAAAGTGCTCCGTTGTCATCTTCATCATCACTAGAACTATCACTTGACTCTTGAATCTTAGCTTTCTCTTTCTTTGATGTCTTGAAATCCACTTCTCTCTTTGAGGGTTTATCTTGTTCTGTCTGCATCTCATATGCCATGAGTATACCATGAAGCTCATCCATCTTCAGCTTGGCTAAATTCTTCATCTCCTTGATTTCCAAAACCTTTGCATCATATCTCATTAGTAGAGATCTCAAAACCTTTTGCACCACCATTGATTCTTCCAATGTTTCTCTAAGACCTTGAATCTTATTTACTATCTAATCAACTCGCAAGAGATAACTTGCTATATCTTCTTCTTCTTTCATCTTTAAAATTTCAAACTACCTTCTAAAAGTCTGAAGCTTAGCTTGCTGAACCTTCCCATCACCTTTGTAAATATTTACAAGTTTTACCCAAGTTTCATGAGCAGATTTACATTGCATAACTTTAACAAATTTATATTCACATAAACCACATAAAATAGCATTTAAAGCTTTAGCATTACATTCACTTGCCTTCTTTTATGCTAGAGTAATTTTAGATGTCAGTGGCTCTTCATATTCCTCCACCATTTATTTCCATATGTCAAATCCAAGGGCCATCAAATAAACCTTCATTCTCATGCTCCAAAAATCATAATTCATCCCATCAAACAAAGGTGCCTTATTTGTAGAAAATCCTTCCTGTGACCCAGCCATCATGCTTTCCCAATCTACCTTCAACCTATAAAACTTTTAAAAAAGGAACCTTCTCTGATACCAATTGTTAAACATAGGATATATTGAGTGGGGGGTGAATTAGTATATCATTTATCTTATAAATCTTTCCCTTAACCAAATTCCACTCAATCAAACATTCAAGATATGTAATAAAACTCAACTAATAAACACCACATAAGATAGAGAGAGACACCAGATATAACGTGGAAACCCAATGTGGGAAAAACCATGGAGAAAAATATCAAGTATATGAATGTGCACTAACCCAAACAATATTCGCAAGCACTAACTTGTAGGAGCACTAACACCTTTTTTGAGCACCAACCCAATAACTATTCATGAGCACCAACCCACAGGAGCACTAACCCCTTTGTTGAGCTCCAACCCCTTTGCTGAGCACCAACCCACAGGAGCACCAACCCAACAATAATTCTTGACCACCAACCCACAAGATCACTAACCCCTTTATGTATACCACACCTATCTCTCAATGTTGTTATCTCAACAAATGATAGTTAAATACAACATCTCTTTCCTCTCTCTCACCTTTTCTCATCTAAGCTAGATATAACAAATACAAATCATATTCATCTCTCATAATTTCTCTTCTAAGCTAGATATTACAATATCAAATCAACCTCTATCTCTCATATTACAAATGGCTTTTCAATCCTTTATTTATAGCTTTCCAAATGACCTTTGGCCTTCCCCCTTTGTGATCCTTCAATCCTCATGGAAAATGGTGCCAAACTTGTATGACCCTTCATATTCTTACCTTTGAAAAGTCATGTGGTGACCCTTCATGACCAAAAATGTCCTTCCCACTTTTGTCCTTATCTTGGTGACTTTTCGTATTCCTCAAAATGTCCCTTCATGAGAAATTATGCCCTTCCTCTTTTTTATTCACTTGGTGACTCTTGGAATTCCCCCAGATGACTCTTCATGGGAAAATGCATCCCATCCTTCTTTTGTCTTTACCCCGTGGCTCTTTGACTTCTCCATGGACCCTTCTTTTGTCTCATATGCAACCAAAAATATATTTGTTAATATTACATAAATATTAACTCACATTAGCCAAGATATATCAACTACAAATAACATTAAATGCAATGGGGCCTTTACGACCAACCATGCTAGACCTTTGACATCAATGACAATATTTCCAACAATTAGAGTAGGCTTAAAGAAATTCCTCTAGTGATATGTAAATAGGTAGTGTCCAAAACTACACTAAATGCTCTATTTTTTATGAATTCTTTATAAATTATCAATTTCCCATTAATTAAATTGAAATTTCCATAATAATTAAAATCATCACTAAAAACTAATAATAAGAAACAAGCATGAGTCATAGAGAAAATATGCAAACCATAATTGATAACAGAGTTATCTCAATCTATGATATGTCTCTAGGTTCTAATCAAAGGTGGAACTGATTGATTATTAATGAAAAATCACTTTGTACATTAGTTATCCCCAGTAGGGGTTCTCAATATGTAAATGAATGTTTTTATGTCCTCTAGCTCTAGCTATGGTAGCTAGCAACTAGATCTAGATCTGGATATGGCTCTCAACTCTTAAATATTTATATCTATCACATAATGATTTATGACAATGTAGACTATATAAATCCAATCTCATATGAGAAACTCCAAAAATGAATAGATTCACAAATCTGGCTAAAACCTGATTAGAATAATTTTGTCTATAAAATTGCCGAACTCTGAACTAAGTTACTTCTAACATACTCTTTTACATTTCTTGTTCTCCTTCAATGAGTGTTTTTCAAACTTAGAATGATTTTGAATGATTTTCCAATGACCCCTCACCCCTTTATATACTTGTGTAGGCTCCACATATAGTTGGTATGATAATTATCCCTTTACAATTTTTAAGGTATTTAGAATTATCCCCTTTACAAATTATATGGGGTTTTGATTTATCCCCTCTACATGATATGTGGAAATACAATTATCCATTTACAAGAATAATGATATTGAATATTATCCTAATTTCATATTTATTAAATATTATCCATATTTTAAATGGTTTTCACGTATCCCTCATAATGGGAATTTTAAAAAAAAAGGACTTAGCAAAATTAAATGCCATGTCCACCTTTAATTTGGTCACTTTGACTTTAATTTTCACCTTCTACATGGGAATTTATCATGGTTGAAAGTAAATGGAAAGTGAATATTAAATTTTTTAATATTTTATCTTATCCTGCCAAGTGTCAATATATGATTATGTCAGTTGTTGATTGGAGGTTGGTATTTTACTTACCACATGTCAATGTGTCATTGGCCTATTTGTTGATCTACCACATCTATGACATGTCACTTTATTTTTTACCATGTTTGACTATCATTAACCATTTCTTACCCATCTTGTTGGCTTTTGACAAACTTTGACCAAAACTTTGATTGACCATGTTTTGCACATACAAACTCTATTTTTTGAACTGTAAATTGCATCAGAAAGCTCTTAAAACCCTCTTCCATACAGTACCAATTTAGAGATGAATTGAGAACATTAATTTTTTTTCCCTTGTAGATGATCTTTGGATCACATCTCCTTACTAAGAAGGCTTTTGGTCTCCAAAATTCATTTTTCTTCTATCAACCACAATATCTTCCCTTTTCACTATATTACATTGCTCTGTATAGGCAAAGGTAATGCTCTCCCATTATAGAAATGTAATCTATATTATTCATATTGTTTCAACATTCTTACAAGGACATAAAACTATGTTACATATAATAAGTGATATCATATCATCACTTTTACAAATTTCCCTTCATAAGGTCTTACAATGCAACATATATGTTACAAATAGTGCCCTTCTTGGTTTTTTTTACAAATGTGTGTACTATGATTACACATATATTGAAAACATGTATTTCAATGAAAATGGATATTAAACTTGATCCATAAAAACAATAATGTATAATTGAGTGCTACTTATTTTGGAATCACTTCACATTTTGATTCATGCCTACTTGTCTTCTTTTCAAAAGAAACTCTTAAGCTATGTGTAACATGTATTTGAACTATTGTTATACCCTAAATCTAATTTAGATATTTTTTCAATGTTCTCTCTCAATGAAACCATTTTACCATATTTACAAATGCCATAAGAAAAAGGTAAGTAAAAATATGCCAATATGAATGTTAGAACATAAAATAATAAATGATACAACCTCTAACAATGGGTTGTTCAAAATATGATTCTCATCTAGATGGATACTCCATTTTTCACCGTAAAAGAGTGATCTACCTACACACTTGCTCAAACAAATGAGGTTAGTTTATTTCATAATTATTCAACAATGGAAACCCAATAAAATGATTTGAAGGTGACTTTAATCATGTTAAATAAAGATTATCTTGGCAAAAATTATATCCATTTCTTATTGATCTAATTTAATGGATGCTCTACTTTGGGATGGTTCTTCTTGATGGAATCTTATTTGGATAGGTGAGATTCTTCATGGGTTACCTCTTAGACTGTTGGTACTTTAATAATTATTTCATTTGTTACCTCTTTCTTCATGGGTGCTTGCACAACTTTCTTATTACGAGTATCTAAATGAAGTTGTGGATGAAGCTTCCATCACTTGTCAACCCAAAGACCTCTCATATTACAATGAGTGTAGTAATTGTTGTCTATTTTCTTAGATAACAAATCCCTCTCTCCATTCTCCATGTTTTGGCTTGGAGAGTGGTCTTTACAGCTTATCTCTTTTTTGAGGGACATAACCTTTATTTATAAGTATTTTCTCTTCTAGCACATGGCCATACAATGGTTAATCAATCGACAAAACATACATGGATATTTATACCAAAAATTATGTATACCAAGACCATTCTTCTCATAATCAAAGAAGACATTAGAATATTTATGTTTGCCATACCTTTTAGGGATATCCTATTTGCAAGAATTATGAGGAGAAATTATTTTACCTTCTCTATTGGGATGTTCATCTCTCAATGGAGATGAGTTGCATTTATTTTGTATGCATTTTCCATAATTTAAGAGTTGTCCCTTTATATATTTTAGCTTATAAAATTCTCCATCTCTTTGAATGGGTTAAATTAGTAGTGGCTTGGGATTATCTCTTGAAACTTCTTTGGCTTCATCTATTTTGGAGCTTTCTCCAACTTATCCATTACCACTAACAAATCCCAAACTAGCATATTAAGATCTTTCCTCAACCTATATGGGATTAGTAATTCCTTAGCCATTGATGTTGAGGCCCTTTCCATCAAAACCCATCTTGATTAGAAAATTAGAGTCAATACCATAAGTATGCTTCTCAAATTCCCTAAAATAAGTAGATTGATGGGAAAAAAAGAATAACATGGTGAATTACTTATAGTACAAACCTATGTTTGGGTTTGTGTATCTATGGTAGAGGATGGTATCCTACACTTGACTTTTTCCTCCATTTCTTCACCATTTTGTGACTATACCAATAACTTGTCATTAGCTTGTAACTCAAGTTATAACTTCTAGATGATCCTTGAGAGAAAATCCCCATGAGATAGTAGACTATCTTGTAGCTCTTTCTTTTCTTCTTCTAAGGACTTTAGCATCCTTCAGAGAACAGAGTTTTCCATCTGAATCTGATGGTTGAAGCTTTCAATCTCCTCTAGTCTTTCTCTCTTCAAATATTTACCCATTTTTTAACCTATCACTTCAAATTACAAATAGACAACTAGAGGAATACTAACACAATATGTAAAAATTATTAACAACCCTTGGAAAATCACTCTGAAATCAAACTTGATCCATAAATAGGTAGTGTCCAAAACTACACAAAATTCTTTATTTTCTATAGATGCTTTATAAATTTTTAATTTCCCATCAATTAACTTTAAATTAGCATAATAATTAAAATCATCACTAAAAAATGATAATAAGTAATAAACATTAGTCACAGAGACAATATACAAACCATAATTGATAACAGAGTTCACCTTATCTAGGCTACATCTCTTGGTCTTGCTCAAAGGTGGAACTAATTGATTATTGATGCAAAAATTTCTTTGTACATTAGTTTCCCTAGTATGGGTTCTTGATCTATAAATGAATGTTTTGATGTCATATGGCTCTGGCTTTGGCTCTTGAATCTTAGTTCTAGCTCTCAACTCTTTATATCAGTCACACAATGACTGATGGAAATGCAAACTATATAAATCTAATCTCATAGGAGAAAATCCAAAAATAAATAGAGTCACATATCTCACTAAACATTGATCAAAATAATATTGTCTGTAAAATTATTGAACTCTGAATTGAGTTACTTCTAACAAACTCTTCTTCTCTTCGTGTTCTCCTCTAATGAGTGATTTAAAAACTTAGAATGCTTGTGAATGATTTTCCAATGACCCCTCACCACTTTATATACTTGTGGAGGCTCCACATATAGTGGGTTTGATAATCATCCCTTTAAAAATTTTATGGGATTTAGAATTATCACCTTTATAAATTATATGGGGTTTTGATTTATCCCCTTTACATGAGATGTGGAAATACAATTATCCATTTACAATAATAATGGGATTGAATATTATCCCAATTTTATATGGATTAAATATTGTCCACATTTTAAATGTTTTTCATGTATCCCTCATAATGGGAATTAAATAAAAAAAGATAGCAAAATTAAATACCATGCCCACATTTAATTTGGTCACTTTGACTTTACTTTTCACCTTATATTTGGGCCTTTATCATGGTTGAATGTAAATGACAAGTGAATATTATAAATTTTAATATTTGACCTTATCCTGCCAAGTGTCAATATATTATTGTGTCATTTTTTTATTGGAAGTTGGTCTTTTACTTACCACATGTGCATATTACCACTTCAATATTTTACCACATGTCAATGTATCATTGGTTTATTTACCAATCTTTCATATCCATGCAATGTCACTTACTTGTTAACCATTTTTGACTATCTTTGACCATTGTTGACCCATCCTATTGAATTTTGACCAACTTTGACCAAAAATTTGACTGATCATATCTTACGTATATGGACTCCATTTTTTGAAACATAAATTGCACTAGAAAGCTCTTGAAACCCTTTTCTATACTATAAATTTTAGAGATGAATTGAGACCATTTATTTTTAGTCCTTGTGGATGATCTCTAGATCATCTAGGCTAAAATATTTGGTGACAATAGTAACCATGTAGAATATAGAAAGAAACATGTCTAGGTAAATGTATCATTAAAGTGCACATAACCAATGTGATTATATGTAGGCCTAAGATGCATGATAAGGATCATGGAAATATCTAGATAGTAAAAATACAAGATCAATAATTAAACAAACACACACACATAATATCACTAAAATGTAAGTCAAAAGGAAATGGTTGAAAGAGACTGCAAATAAGGGGCATGTTCAAATGCCACAAAATTGAATGGACATGACTTAGTGAAATTTACACAAAAAGAAGGAATGAAATATTCAAATGTCCATAAAACATGAAATGACATATTAAAATTTCCAAGAAGTAAATGACATATTCAAATGTCTAGGAAAAAATATATAGGAACATGGACTAGATACAATAGATCATATTCAAATGCTCAAAAAAATGAAGACAATATCAAGCTAATACACTCAAGGAAGTGTGCAAAGTAAAAACATAAACAAGCAGTAGCCCATGGATCATATGTGTTAGCAAAAAAATGTCAAGTACATAGCATATCAAGTATCATGTTCAATGTATGACCATGGATAAGTTATGTATAATTATATATGTAGGCTCAAACATGATAGTGTAGAGTTATCATCGAACCATACAACCTATGTGTATCAATATCGTAGAATATAGATGCCCCAAATGTCTTTGTGATGTAAGTAAAGGGAAAGCCAAATAACCATAAGTGTATCATATATTTGTGTATGCATGTATATATGTATGTATGAGTAAATTATATGCTATTACTCAACAAGGAACTAATACATAGATGCCAAGGATCTAATATAACATGTAGTCACCAAAAATGTTTTTGGATTTTTGAATGTTTGTTTTTTATCTTTTTGGTATTTTTGAATAGATTTTGGAATATATCACGTAACATATTTACACAAATTCATAATTTTCATTGGAAATTTTAAATGATTTCCTTCAAGTGTAACAAGGTGGTATACACGTTTTCCCAAAAAATTATAATTGTGAATGGTCCCAACCAGTTTGGCTTGAAATTTCCTTTCTTGTTTTTTTCTACATTAGTGTTATTTTTATTTTATTTTAGTAAGAGGTGACCCACATCAAATTTTTGTGAATTAAACCTTTTTTATATGTACATTTTAAATGATCTTAATAAACAAGCAAGTGTTTAATATTGTATGTATGTTTTACACTCAATTTCTCTAACTGATGTAATATTTTTTCATGGTATTTATTATCTTTGATGATGTCCTTTAAATAAACATGTAGAAAAGGTATCTCAAGTTTAACTGGGAATATTAACTCTACACCATAGACCAAATATTAATGTTTCGCTTGAGTAGGCATGCGTACACTAGTTCAGTATGCAAATAGAACTTATATAATTTATTGTTTCCATTCAGTGTTTTATGCTAATCAATGTTGTATGATTCAAATATTTTTCTAATTATTCTGATAAATGTTTTATTTATTACCTCTACCTACCCATTACTTTGTGGGTATCAAGGTGTAGAAAATGTATGTTTAATTTTGTATTTATTACAAAATCATTTGACTATTTTATTTTTGAAGGATGATCCATTATAAAAAATAATAGTTGAAAGAATGCAAAAATGGGAAATAATATTGGTCATCAAAAACCTACATATGTCATCCCCTATGGTAATTTTAGGGAGAATGTATTCCATCCATTTTGTAAAATATTTTTACAGTTTTAGTGATAAATTTGTGTCCACCTATGGATACCGAATTGATTTTACCAATCAAATAAAAACCCCATAAGGAGAACAACCATGGTGAATTAATTTGTTGTAACTCATGTAATTATTTTTATTCAAATTACTATAATTTTGGAACTATAAATACAATTTTGCATGTTTGATGCATTATTGTTCTATAGTAGGCCAATAATAAACATGGAGTAATAGTTTCTAGGACATGGCTCATCCACTGAAATGACATCCATATTCATTGTCATGAATTTCTAAGAGTGTGATGAAGGCTTTATCTTTGTTTAATAACCATATTAATCTCCCATAAAATCCTATTTGAATAAATAATTTCTAATAATAACATAATAGAATACTTCATGATGTAATTTTCATTTATCATATCATGTAAAATAGTCTAGTATATAATATTGATAAATAAAATTATAAATATCAATGTACCATTATATGTTTATATTACTGTAGGTAAAAATATAATGACCAAGGTATTTATTTGATTAGAATAAATGGAAAGCTTTCATATATGTTGTAGATCTATCATTGATAAATAGTGTCATAGGAATAATATGTGATGTATCATGTTAGACATTAATATCTTCACTTTCACAAAAGTAAGCATGAGATGAAGTGGCATGACGAAACATATTCTTATGATAGAAGGAAGATCCTTGTATGCCCCCATATAATCTATAAATTATTCATCATTGGAGATTCATCTAGTTTCAAAATGTTTGGTGAAGCATGGTCATCAATAAGATGAGGGTTGACCACATGTAAATCATTTTTATAAATATTTAGACACTTTTTTTTGGATTTTTGAAAACATGTTGTGTGATGAGAGATATGAATATAGCTTATATTTTTTTGAAAAACCCAAACCCTAATGACTTGTATTGGTTGGAGGAAAAATAGGCTGAAAGATGCCTTGATTTTGTTTAAACAGCCCCTATCATTTATATCCATATTTTTATAAATAGTGAGAACAAAAATTAGGATTATAATTATTTGGTGTAGTATTATTCATTTTGTTTATCATTTCACAATGTTTGAAGGGATTAGAATCCATAAGACAAGTGTAAATGAACCCTTGATGATTGAATTTCAAGAATGCATGCAAAGTAGATGAAACCACATATATCTCATGTATCCAATGATGTACTAAGAGGATATTATAATTTAATTCATTTGGCATAGAGTAGATAGGGTACAAAGACCTACAGTAACATTTAGTGTTATTCTATCCAAAACTTTTCATGAAATATTATCAAATTTATTGATGCTCATATTAGATGGGGCTAAATTTGAAGGATTGATGCCAATTTAAGAGAGTAAATATACATTTCAAATGTTAATTCCCAAACCATTGTGCACAAGAACTCATTTAACCATTTTATTTCGAACACACACTTGGATGTAGAATGGAAAATAAATATTTATATGGTGTTGATGTGGTAATTAATATTTTCAAATTATATATTATGCTTATTATATTTGATATAATTTAAAATAGAAGCCATATATGGTGATAACATATTACCAGTAAGCATAATCATATACAATGCATCAAAAATTACATCTTTGTAATGGGATGATTAGAGTAATAAGTCTAAAAGGTAAGTTTGAGAAATAATATCCTTAGACAAGGTGGGAACAAGGCATGGGATGAATGACCTCTTCATACAGTCCCTTTGGTAATTTTTAGTAATAGGTAAAATCTCATTGCAAACATTAAAATAAGAAGGTATATCAATGAATTTAGGTGATGGATTTAACCAAAAAACTAAGGTATCCAACCATATAACTATAAGGTATTAGATCATGAAATAATTTACATATATTTCCATGTCAAACATCATTATAATATTATAACAATCAGGGATCAACAACAAGAAAATAAATAAAAAAATATGGTTAGACTAGGGATTGATGTTCAAAGATCAAGTTGACCAAATGATCAACAATAATTTAGATTTTGGGATCCTACTTGGTTGGATAGGGTTAAGATATATAAATGATAAGGCAAAAGGGTGAAAATAAGTTCTAAAATAAGTTAATTAATGTGCTAAACTTAGATGTACCATATGCTAAATTTATTAAACTAAGATAGGATATTAATGGAATATACAACTATACTAGATATACAAATGACATAAAAGAGAGTACTTAGCTAGTTTCATACTAATGCAAATTTGGATCTGGTATAAATAAAAAGTAGGCATGAATATAGTTGTGGATCAATCATCATATTCTAGATGAGACCACCTAGATGTTTTTGGGTTTGGCTTTACCTTCACTCTGGTGCATTTATATTTGTGTCATTGGCTATTTCTCCTAATGAAATGGATAAAACCTAAATTTTTGTCTTTAATGTGACCTTAGGGAAAAATGGGTTAGTGGGCACATGTTGTTGAACTAACATATAATAACCTTGATGTCAAAAGGTGTTTCCTACATAGAAAATACTCTAGAAGAGGGACTTAGACTCATGTAGTTATCCTCTACAGGTTGTCTTGTGTGTGAATCATGAAATGTGTGTGAATCATGAAATGTGTGTAAATCAATTACAATAGAGACCTAACTTGTATCTTAGAAAATATGACCTTATGACTACTCCATTATTACTTTAGATGTATATCTGGGTTGTTCCTTTGATTGATATCAAAATACGTTAGAATAAAAAAGATGTTGGTAACTTAAGTGATTTTTTAGTACTTCTTCAATGTTATTTTGGTTTGATTTTTAGGTGGATAGGTTGATATTGTAATTATACCAATCCTATCGAGAGATAAATCTCAATAAATCACTTAATACAACCATTATAATACATTTCATTTACAAATTAGATGACTTTAGGGCACTAAACACTTGTGTCTGGGTAAGACAGTAACATCAACACTACTTTCTATCCTAGATGTTAATATCCAAGGAGAAGGGTAGTAGGTATAGGTTAAAAATTTGAAGATGTCTAAGGTAAGTAAATTTTAAATATTTTGGGAAAGGTGGATGTTTGCATCATCAATATAAAGCTATTCAAACTAAGAGATAGGCTAAGGAGTAAAAGATAGAGAAGATGTAAGGCTTACAGAAGTAATTCTTGTGTATAACTAAGATTAATAGCTATGGTCTACATTTTCCAAGCGTAAAATACTAAGGCGATACATAATCACAAAATATCATCTACAATTTGATATGTGATAATGTTGACTCTTGACTAGATTTGAAATGCTTCATACTTAGGTTATGACTGCTTCTAGTGAATGAACTTGAATTTTGGAAGAATAGGGCATGATTTTTAAAATTTCAATTATGTATAAGTGCTCAATATATAGTGTCAAACTATGAATAAATAATGGAATTTGATTTTGTTTACAGTGAAATGTTTTGATAATTTAATTTATCTAAATTGTAAAACATGTGGGATGACCCAAAAGAATATTTTGAAATTTTAGAAACAAGCCTTTAAGTGATGTGAGGATGTGGCCACAATAGCTTGATATGTCCATATATCAGACCTCAATGTCCAGCATGGACATATCTGCTTAGCATGAACCTGTCCCTGATAAGTAAAGACATTTGGCTTGAGGTTAGAATCAGTCTAAGAGTATAAATAGGTTTAAAAATTGTCTTGTAAACTATTATGTAGTAGTGACAAAAAAGAGATGGTTCAATCCTAAATATACATAAATTGATTAAACAAATGGTGAATAAGAGTTTTGTGTTTGGGCATAAGCCAATTGATTCAAGATATGTCAAGAATCAACATTCTCGAGTACCTATGTCTAGATTTAGTTATCTAAAGTGTAAAACACACTTATTTTGATAGGAAACTCCAAATTTTTAGGACACTCACCTTAGAAAATTATGAAATACTCATTGTTCACATTTTAATTTTTTAAAAAATATAAAAATTTGAAACTTGAAAATTTAAATGATACCAAGAAATGAGTACATGTATATGGATATGAAACGATGTTGCCTTGTAACTTGTAAAATATTGAGAAGCATGTCTCCTTATCCTATCACTTGGAGATATGGTTCCTCAAATTGAACCAATAATGGATTGACAATGATAAATTCCAATATTTGAAGAAAAAATAAATACCTTGAGTTGGAAAAATTATTTCTTTAACTCCCATAAATGGGGCAAAATACATAATGTACTAATTGAAAATAGGGTGGAACCATGATGGGTTAGCTATAAGTAAAGTCAATGTCATTAAGTGTCACTAGACTCAAATGTATATCATATGTAAGAGAAGATGTAACCACGTAATGAGTTCAATATAAGTAATTCCAATTACATTGAACGTCAGTAGGCCTAAATGTACATTACCTATAATATAACAAACCATATTACAAATGAATCTAAATTCTATTTTGATGATCAAAATAGAATGAAGAATATTCATGACCACATCATGACTACAATTCCAATAGATTTAAATTAAAAAAATAGTTACCATTTAAAATTATATTTTATATGTGCATGACCCAATATCGTGTCTTCTAAATTTGAAAAATGTATATATATGTGCATAAACCAACATCATGCCACCTGAATCTATTCTAAATGATATATAATTCATTGCATCTATATGATAAAATCTAATTATATGTGAAACCAGTAAATATATGTTCTTGTAACTATTTTACATATTCTTGTGTATATGAATTTAAGTGTGTATGATTTTGTACTCATTTTTGTGTAAATTGAGCACATATGAATGTTATATTCCCCCATAATCTACATTAATTTGTCAATATTTATCATGTATCTAATTTATGAATTACTTTTAATCTTTAGAACTTGTATTTTATCATAAAATCTAATTTTTATGTTCATGGAAGCTTGAATATCTAAGATGAACCCAACATAATTCCCCTCATTTTAGATGAGGGATGTATCTTGAAATTTCCTTATCTAAAAAATAAGAGTTAATTATGTCTTATGATAAATATGTAATCATGTATAATAATCTCATCATATGGAGACTATGGTTTGATAGTGTAGACAATATTTGTGATTATATAACACCTTAGTCTTGTACACTTGGTAAAATCAGACCTTAGTTGTTCCTCTCAATTATCTACCTTTCCCACTTCTTCAAGTATTTCATCTACTCTATCCTTGTGCCTCTTAGTCTATATCCCTTAGTTTGACCAATAAATTCTTAAAATGTACTTATCTTCCCTATCTATAAGTTTTAAACCTATACCTACTCTCCTACTCCCTAGATAGAAGCATTTAGGTCAGACAGTAGCATTGATGTTACTATCCTATCATGATGCAAGTTTCAAGGGCCTAAATTCTTCAAATTTGTAAATGAAACATATCCTAATGGTCAGCCTAGGTGATTTAATGCAATATATTACTCTAAATGGATTGATATAAATACAATATCAACCATCATTCATTCCACACCTAGAAAAATACTAGAGAGAGCAAGGAGCTTATAAAAAACACTATTAAGCATTTAATTAAGAAAATATTCCCTATTTACATACCAATCATAGGCACACCACATATATAGGTCTTAAATACTAAATTAGTAGCCCACGATCTTGATTTTAAAATTTAGAATCTAGGTCACTATTGTACTTTATTTGAACATATTACATGATTCACACAAAAGCCAACACATAAGGGATAACTAAATTAGTCTTAGTCTCTCTTAAAATTATTGGCAATGTAATTAGTGTCCTTTGATAGTACGGTCATTGGGGTCAAATAAACACCATGTGACCACTAATACATTTTTTCCCAAGGTCACATTAAACATGAAAAGGTAAGGTTTTACCATTTCATAAAAAACAACTATCCATGACCCAGATCTTAATATACTCGAGCAAAGGTGAATTAGAACCTAAAAGAATCTAGGTGGTCATATCCTTTTTTAGTTGTGTGTGTGTGTGTGTGTGTGTGTGTGTGTGTGTGTGTGTGTGTGTGTGTGTGTGTGTGTGTGTGTGTGTGTGCGCGTGATAGTAGCATCAAACCTAGACAATAACATTTATGAAACCATCCCATGTTGACATTACTATCTATAGATTTAGAAACATAAGAACCATAATTTAAAAATTATTTTATAATCTCCTTCTAATATGATTTTAGCCTGTTCTAGATCCATAAATGCATTAGCATCAGAAGAAGCTAAGTACTTCACTTCTTTGTCATTTTTATTTCTAGCATAGTTTTACTTTTCATATTTATATTATTTAAGAATAATAAATTCAATATAAGCTTATATCTAATTTAGCATCTAATTTTCCTTCTATAGATATGATTATCACCTTTGTGCCAATTCATTTATATATACCCCTTTAATTCAATCTAGATGACACCAACATAGATTCCCCATTTTAGGCTTAAACACTTGGTGAACCCAATCTTTGAACATCAACACCTATGATAAATTAGGTTTTTTATTGTTGTACTCATAAATTTTTTTTAAAAATCATTTGTGACATATTGGAAAATGTTAGTGAAAAAACTTAATTTCAAATGGAAGATAAAGAGGTATTGATTACTCATTTGAATAATAACAAGGGCTTAATAGATTCATTTTTGTATGTTATATAAGAGATGAAATAAGTAAAAAGATAAAACTAAGGCTACCTCACCTAGTAATGGTGAATCATTAGAAGGTACTATAACTCATCCCACACTAATCTTAGTCCAAACTTATCAATCCACCTACATCTAGTGGGAGCACAGATTATGTGTTTACACCTTTATTCCCTAACAATATTATTGATACATCTATCATGTAATTACCCTTTATTTCAACACAAATACCAATTTCAATTCCTATTACTACTCAAAACATGTTTTCATCCCCTTTAGTGACTAATTAACTTGTCAATCTAAATCCCACTAGGCATACATTTCAATCATTCTTTCATGTTATAAATACCTTGGAAGTCAAGATTAAAAACATTGAAAAATGTGATTTAAAATCCCATCATGCCATATATTCATAAGATGTGTTGAGTAACCCTTTTGCACTTGAAATATCTTTACACCCCTTACCAACTAGATTTGTTGTACCTAAGTTCATATTTTATGATGGCAAGGGTGATCCTAAACAACATATTTGAAATTTTTATGGGGAATGGATTGAATATCCCTCCAATGATATATTTTTGACCAAATTATTTCCAAGAAGCCTCAAGGACTATGCTTTGAGGTGGTTCTATGATTTACTTCTCCAATCCATCAAAGTATTCAAACTTATTGTAAACTAGTTCTTAGCACATTTTGCCATTAATATTTACCAAAAGGTTTCCTATGCCCAAATTGAAATAATAAAATAAGGATCCAATGAAACTATCAATAAATATATCTTGAGATATAAGACAATGCTAGCTAGAATGACCAGTCTTATCACAGACAAAGATTTGAAAGATATATTAAAGTAAATTTTTCTTTCTCCTTTACATGAATACATTATTTTTAGGAAGTTAAAATATTTTTATGACTTATACCATGTTATACAATATTGTTAAATAAATATTATGTCATTAAATAAGCTAATGTATGTAGTAAACACACCAACTGCATCTAAATCTAGCATCAAATTCACAACAAAACCAAGTAATAAGGTAATGTCTCATGAATATAAAAATGAAACAACCATGATGGTGACCATGGTTTCATAGTTTCATAATTATATTGTCCCATATAATTCACCATAGATATAATTTTCATGTCTACCTGAGTCCCTAGCTTCATTACTCTCATGGTTACTAGAGTGTCTACTTATATATCTCCCTCATCTTATTGATATGATTTGACCTCTATTCAAATGATATGATGTGAATGATTATTATGATTATAATAAAGGACCAAAACATTATAGAATTATATGATTTACCTTGAAACAAAAGATCCAAGATCTTATCGATGATAAAATAATTATATTTGATGATCTTACAAAGGAATCTAGTTCATAACCTAGTGATAACCATAAAAAAAATATTTAACAATCCTTTACAAGATAATTATAATAAGGAACCATAAGTTTAAATATAATATAATTCACATCCTCCTCCATCACATTATGGGCACACACTAAATGGGGTTATTATTACTTTCACACAACATATACCTCCTATTATTCAGAGACATTTTATTTTCTTTAATGATAGTGAGAAAAAGGATGATGACTCTAATATTCATTCATTATATTCAACCATACCTTTAAAAACACCCCATATGTATTCTTATGATTGATAATGGTGTAAGAAAAAAAAAATTCATGGTGACATTACTTACACACTTGGGTTATACACATAATGATTTACATCCATATATCAGATCAGTTAGAGAATTTGATGGGACCTATTAGAAGGTTCTTAGTGAGATTGAATTTCCTTTATAGGTCATTCCCACACATGTGGTTAACAAATTATTATTTATACCTTCCATAGGCATATTTTATATGTTATTTGAAGGACCTTAGATATACAATCTTCGAGCAATGCCTTTTATAGTGCATGGGTGTGTTAAATACATTCATGCTAATCAAGTAATCACAATTTATAGAATTCCATATGAGCATCCTCTAGAAAAAAATAAACTTATACCCAAATAACTAGCCATCAACCCTACTAAGGATAATTCACTACCAAAGGGTAACCAATAGGTAATCCCCATTACTATGTGGCCAGTACTTGTTTATTCTTCTTTACTTATGGAATCCATGCCTATGTATGATTTTATTGACATTTTCATATGTCATTTTTTTTATGGACATATAAATATGTCATTATTTATTTTATGGGCATATTACTAAGTCATGTCCCTTCGATTATGTGACATTTGAACATGTCCCTTGTTTGCAATCTCTTTAGACCATTACCTTTTTTATTTGATTTTTAGTGCTCTTGTGTGTGTGATTGTTTTCATTTTAGGATTTTATTATTACTATATATGTGTTTCCATTATATTTACCATTCATCTTCATCCTTCCACATGTGATCACATTAGTTATATGCACTTCAATGATATATTTACCTAGATATCGATGTGGTTACCTATGTGTGAAAAATACTTTAACCAAATCAATAAATTACCTTGTATTTTCATCCTTGACTTCATCAATCAGTTCAATATAATTTATTTATTTATCATTGTATATCCATTTATCTTCAAGACTAAATTAAACAAATTGATATAATCATTACCCTATTATTCTCACTTTTCCCTGACATGACTATCACGTAGCTCAATATAGTCTATTTACAATTTAAACTTTTTGTTTAAGAACTATATAAACAAACCCCATGTAGTTGATCCAACTCTATTTCTAGGATATTATATTTAATATATTGATCCAATCAATTTGTCCAAGCTGTTAGTTGTGTCACCTTTTTCACTATACTTTATCATCTAGCCCAATACTATTTTCCTCTACAAACTTGAAAATTGACTACATCAGCCATACTTGATACCATCTATTTTGTGTAATCATCTCTTTTTACCATATACACTTTAACCTATTATATGATCATAATTTCATCTACTACAATTTTCCTTACTAGCCTCAACTTATATATAATCAAAATTACATGATACACATGAATCAATCCTGGATTAGATAAGATAGATCACACCTACACTTATGATTGGGGCATACACTTGTTAAGTAGGAGAAAGACCAATATGAGGATCCACTATAACTGATTAGGGGATCACTTATATCATATGTCACAACACGTCATACTAGGCAAGGTTCCAAAGCCTATAGTCTAACACAATCACACAACAACCCTATAAGAGTCCTATGGTTTCTATCTTAACTTATGATAATAAAAAAGAAAGTAAAATAATTCAATAAGAAGAAAAGTAAACTAATTTAATAACAATAAAAGTAAACTAATCTAGTGCTCACCAAAGCTTATGGCACAAAGTGGGGGTTAGAGCAAAACAAGTAAATAAAAATTAAACTAAACATGTATAGGAGACATATAATCATGTTAACATATACATAATCCTAATACATGAGAGAGAAAAATACATAATTCATTATCTATCTACTCTTACAAAGGAGAAATAAAGCTAGGAATACTTACCTTTGAAGATGAACTTGCTGAGTCTTAACCTCTCCCTTGTTGAATGGTGTTTTGCAAGAGATTATTGTGGCTTATAAAGATAACCAATGAAAGAGTGTGCCAAGATTTCTGAATAACATTCAAGAAATCAATGCCAATTCTTGTCGAGAGAGCTCTACAATTCCAAGAGAGGAAAAACATGCATTACCCTCTCTATTGCAAAATGTGAATGAGTCGATTCACCTTCCAAAAAAGAAAAGTGGGGTACATATAGAGAAAATTAGAGAAACATGAGGAAGCCTCTACTTTTATTAATTAAGTAATTAAAATTAAATAAAATTAGCCTATGGATCCTTTATAACTAACCTAAGGAAGATTAAATACATAGAAAGGCCATACAGCCCTATAAGCAAAACTTAGTGGGATAAATCATTACACAAACACCCCCCACCCCCACCCCCACCCCTACCCCCCCCCACCTTAAGCATAGCTTAGGTGAGATGAGAATTGGGTCCTGACATTGAAATTCGTATGAGGTACCCCAAGTACATAGTGATGAACCTCCATAAGAGGAAGAAGAAGAAGAAGGTGGACCATCCCTAACCCCAATGAGAGCTCATAGATAAAAAAATTTACTCTCTATGAAAGTCTTGGTCAGAATATCTATAATTTGATCTAATGTTGGATAATATCAAATCACAATGACGTACTCATTGATAACCTCCCTGATGAAATACATGTGAATATCTATGTGCTTTTTTCTTTGCTGGAGAACTAGATTCCTATAAATCTAGATAGTTCTTTAGTTGTCATAATAGATGATTATTGGCTTATGAAACTGGACACCAAACTCAATGAGAATACCTTGAAGCTAGATTGCTTCAGTGGTGGCATTGGCAGCATCTCTGTACTCTGCATCTATGGATGATAAAGTAGTTATATGCTAATTATTGCTTGACCAACTTATTGGAACCCAACTAAGTGAGAAATTTTAGCCTAAAGTGGGCTTTTGACTATGAATATCTCCAACCCAATCTAAATATGTGTATCTCATCAAATCAACCTTTATTACTGCTCTGTAGTGTATCCCATAATTATGCAAACCTTGAATGTAGTGAAGAATCTACTATGCTACTTTCTAATGCAAATCATGTGGCTCCTATATAAATAAGGAGACCAATCCAACTACATATGATATGTTAGGTCTAGTGTGTGTGAGATAGATAAGACTACCCATGAGTTACTGATACTGAGTTGCATAAAAAAGTGGTGTAAGATAATCAGCCTCAATATTTGCACCAGATAAGAAGGGAATAGGAGTTGGCTTACAATCAGCCATGTTAAACCTTGTAATCAAATCAAGAGAATACTTGGATTGTGATAATGTTATCCCAAAATTTGACTAAATGATTTCAATCTTGAGAAAGCAGTGCAGTAATCCCATGTCTATCATTGAAAATCTATCCAAAAGTGTAGTTTTCACTACTAAGATGGATGATCATTAGCTTCATCTAATCATTAAGTCATCCACATAGAGAAATAAAATAAATAGAGAATAATCCTACCATAGGATGTAGACATTCAGATTTGAGTGGCATTTGGTTAACCTGACTATGAGGAGAAAGGAGTCCATCTTAGCATACCGTGCCCAAGGGGCTTGTTTGAGTCTATAGATAGATTTCTTGAGTCTATAGACCAAGGAGGTATCTTCCATAAAACCTTGTGGTTACTCCATAAATATATTTTCCTTGAGGTCACCATGTAGAAAATCACTCTCTACGTCTATTTGGTGAACATCCCACTGATGTGTGACTATGATGGCTAGAGTGAGTCTTATAGACATCATCTTGGCTATATGAGTAAATGTCTCAATGTAGTCTATACCAAGCACTTGGGAAACCCCTTTACATCTAGATGAGATTTTTACTTATTGATTGACCCATCTACATCATACTTGGTCTGATAAAACCATTTACATTGAACCAATTTTCTTCCTTTAGGAAGAGGGACCAAGTCCCATGATTTGTTCTTAATTAGGGATTATACTCTTCTTGAATAATAAAATCCCATTCTATAATGATATATGCCTCATGAAAGGTTTACAGATCTAAGATAATGGCCAAGTAAGCATGTGATGTCCCCTGAAACTATGATTGTGTCAACCTTGTACTTGATGGATTTCCAACCCATCCTCTAGCACTTGAAGTGTTTGTCTAGCCCAAATCAGACCAGAATTATATGAGATTAGAGAATCAAGAGCTGAGTCCTCATCATATGTAGTGTGTGTGTGAGATGGAGGAAGATAATCCTCATCACTAATCTCAATGCTTAAACTTGAAGAAGAAGAAGAAGAAGAGTCATCCTCATCATCAAGAGGATCTTGAGGTGGATTTATGTCACTGTTTGAAGTGGAATCAATGTCTGGTGAGACTTTTGAAGAGTCTCGAGTACCAAGATTATGTTCAAGTACACCCTCATGAAAGTTGACACTCCTTTCAATGAACAACTCATGAATTTTAGGATGGACAAGCCTATATCCCTTAACACCCTCTGCATACCCTGCAAAGATGCAAGACTAAATCTGAGGGTCCATTGCCTTGCATTTCTTCTTGGGAACATAGGCCATTATTGGTGATCCAAACACTCAAAATTGATATAATATGGGCATATGACCATCCCAAGCTTCAAAAGGAGTGATTCCCTTCAAGGCTTTGTGTGTAACTTAGTTCTAAATATACCATGCATAGTTGATTGCTTCGGCCCAATATCGAGGAGTAAGACACTTTGATTAAAGCATGCATTTTTCCATTTCCTTCAAGGTATGGTTCTTTCATTAATATACACCATTATGATGAGGACTATATGGAATGGTGTGTTGTATCTAAATTCCCTTTAATGTACAAAACTACTCAAAATTATTTTTCACATACTCTTTTCCATTGTTAGTCCTTAAGATTTTGATGGAACATTCTTATTGCTTCTCCACAAGTGCCTTGAATTCCTTAAAGTGGTTAAAGACCTCAAACTTATTTTTGAGAAAAAATACCTATGTGTACCTCAAAAATTCATCGATGAATGTGAGCATGTATCTTGTCCTATTGAATGAAGGTTTTGGAAATGGTCCTGCTAAGTCACTGTGGACTATCTCTAGCTTATGTTTGACTCTCCTTACTTTGCCCTTGTCATATTTCTATTTTGGATGCTTATAAAGAATGAAACCATTTCATAGGTCATCTGAGAGTTTAACTTTAGGAAATATTAAAACCATGTCTTGACAACTGAGTTGCTCTAGGTAATGGTAGCTTAAATGGCCAAACCATTCGTGCCATAGTTTGCTCACTCTATCTGCATGAGTAAGTAGTTTAGCTAAGGGTTAATCTGGGGTAAATTGTGAGAAGGTATATAGCCTAGACTAATTATTGGCCTTCTAATAAGAAATTATGGTGTCATTTTGTAGCTCTTTAATTACCATTGATTTAGGTGTGAACTCAACTCACTTCTTTACACCTATGTGAGTGATTTGATATACTGATAGAAAATTTGTGGATAGTGAAGGAACACATAAAACATCATTGAAGGTGTCATCACTTACTTATACCAATCATTTATCACATAATTATACCTAAGTGTCATCACCCATGAGAATTGAAGGCATAAAACATGGCTTTATTTCTGAAAATAGATCCTCTGAGGAGGTCATGTGATAGGAAGCACCTGAGTCAATAACCCAACTTGAAGGCTAAAAAGCTAATGAAAAAAAGTTCCTTGCCATTTTATTACCATTTTTTCTATCTTTACCTTTTGTGAAAAATTGTGTTGATGTGTTCTAAGATGAGGATTCAGGAACATTGGTGTTGTTCTTCTCAAGCATCTTAGTCAAGGTGTCAATCTTCTTTTTCATGCACTGAGATTCATCATGCCCAAGTTTCTTACAAAAGTTGTATTTGAGTTTCTCCTTATTAGGTTTCTCTCTTAAGGAGGACTCATTTGATGATGCCTTAGGCATATGATTTTTTATTCTTCTTGTGCTCATGGTCAAGTTTAGACTATTTCTTCTCCTATTAGCCACTTCTAGAAGGCTTCTTCTGTCCTAATTGACAATCAAGGCATGTGATTTTAAAGACTTTAGTACACCCATTTGAACCAAATTATATTTCTATAAAGTTATATCAATAAAAAGATCATCAAATGATGGAATTTTCTAAGTGGATCGAAGTGCACATTTGATAGCATAAAATTTAGAGACAAAAACTAAATAGTCATGACCCAGTTTTGCAAGCATGGATATAATCAACTGGTGATCTATTTTCTCAATCCCACATTGTTTCAACTAAAATCTCAGTGATTTAAATTTTATAAAGAAGTCTTGTAGGGTGTCATAGTCACCTGGGCTCAATGTGATGAGCTCATTCTCTAGTTCATGACCCCTCATAATGTCTTGTACTCCAAAAATCTTATCTAGGATTATTCAAACTTCTTTCAAAGTTTTTATAGATTCAACATGAAATAGGAGGTTAGGAGACATTGATAGGCATAAAAAACCATAGGCCTTGTCACGTATATTTTACCACTTAACCTTTTCTACATCTGTAGATGGCTGAATTTCCTCACCCATAGTAATCTAATAGAGTCCTTTACCTCTCAAAGTGAGTTGCATTTTAGACATCCATTCTATATAGTTAAATGGTGTAAATGGTTCAATGTTTAGATTTATTAGTGTAGATTAGAATGAGATAAATTACAAAATTGAAATGAAAGAAATAAAAATAAAAATAACACAGTATAAGCACCCCCTGAACTATCAAAAATACCCCTCCTAAAGTTACAATTCACACACTCTTAGTCTTGGATGTCAAGTTCAATCAAGAATATGTTTATGAGAAATCAGTGTGATAATGTATGAGAGGGATGTCAGGCACTACTGATAATGCATCCAAGAGGAAAGGTACAAAGGTGTGAAGAGAGTTTTAAGCTATTACACCATGTAAAAAAATAGATGTTATAAAATTCCTAGAAAATGTCACCAATGCATATATCTCAAAAAGTATGCACTTTCAAAAAAAATGGAACCCAAAAAAGAGATACAGATTGAAATTTATTTCACTTACTAATTATTACTCCCACTTATTCTTGGACCCTTTCCAAATATGGAACTCTTTTTTCCAAACTTGTATTTTTTTCATCCAAAAATCCAAAGAAGGAAATAACTTAAATCTATTTCTTGATTACCTTTCACCTCAATTGACACCCCCTTGAACATCAAATGAGTTTATGAAACTAATTTACTTAAATTTCATGCAAGTACATTACTTTGAACTACTTTAAACTCTTTAAAAAGTAAGACTGCTTCAAAAACCTAGATTGGTCTAGCCAATGTAAATCAAGTTCTTAAACATGTATTACTTATTACTTATAAAGAAAGTAATAAGTAATCACTCTTGGAAAACCCAAATTGGTCTTATTGAATGTAAATTAGGTTCTTCAACCTACTTTACTTATAAATTAAACAAGTAATAAGTAATTGCTCTTAGAAAACCCAGATTGGTCTTCCTCAGTGCAAATTAGGTTCTTGGACAAGTAAGACTACCCCAAAAGACCAAATTAGTCTAGTATCAAGTTATCATACTAGAGAAACTTGATTACTTCAAGTTGTTGACCTGAAAAACCTTGAAATGGTCTATGGGCAAATAATCACATTGGAGAAACTTGATTACTTCAAGTAATTACCTAGGAAAAACTTGAAATAGTCTACAGGCTTAAATAATTAACCCCAAAGAACCTAGTTTGGTCTATAGAGTGTAGATCACGGTTTGTATGGGTGATTAATTAGTCCATACAGGCACCATACCAATTGAAAGAATTTGATTTTTAATAAAATCTATGAATTTTCTCAAAAAACTAAGAACAACCCATTTTAGATCTCACAAAACCCAAAAATATATGCAAATAGATTATTCATCAAAGTCATTTTGACATTTTCTTAGGAAAATTAATAAAATGCATCTAAGGTCTAAAATTATGGGCAAGATAGAAGAAAAAACAAGGTGAATGCATGGAGGATCTTACTAGGGAGTCTGATGCATGAGACTATCAAGATAACTTTGGTATCATGAAAGAGTGTGCCAAGATCTCTGAATAAAATTCAAGAAATCAATTTCAATTCCTATAGAGAGAGATCCAAAATTACAAGTGAGGGAAAATATGCATTACAATGTCTATATTAAAATGTGAATGAGTCGATTCACCTTCCAAAAAGGAAAAGTAGGTTACATATAGAGAAAATTAGGGAAACATGAGGAAGTCTCTAATTTTCTTAATTAACTAATTAAAATTAAATAAAATTATCCTATAGAACCTTTATAATTAACCTAAGGAAGTATAAATACATAAAAAGGCCATACATCCTTGTAGGCAAAACCCAGTGGGAGAAACCACTATACTAACAATAAAGATAAATCAGCTCTAGGCTACATGACCTACCTAAGCATCCAAAATACTTCTCCACAAGACAATATTTGAACTCCAAAAGAAATTATTGAAGCCTAAATCTTTACTCCCCAAGTATAATGTTCAATAAGTAGATATTAATTCACACTTCTTCACTTAATTCAACTCTCTTATAAAATGACAAGGAATGACCTTGTATATATAGTAGAATCTCACCCTAAATACTCTTAGACATGTTGGCTATGCTAGGTCAACTAGGTCAACCTAGCACATTATCAAGCTAATGCCTAAATTTTATGCTAGGTCGGTCAGGATGCAAGGCAACAAAGAAAGGCAAAGTATCCCTAAAATAATCTAGGTCAACCAGGTTGACCTAGCTTACTGATCAGGTCAAAAGGAAAACAAAGTAATAAATGAGCGATAAAGCATGAGAAATGGTGGGAATAGATAGGAAATAGAGAAATAAACTTAGGGTTCAAGATTTTAGGAGACAAGAGTGTAGATAGCAAATGGCAAAAGAAACAAAAATATTAAAAAGCACCAAAGGTCTGCTTACCCCTTTCCTTGTGTACCCCTTAAGTCATGCACTTTGAGATATTGAGACTTGGTAGGTTATTTCAAGATACAAAGTGTTAATAATCAATAAACTTTTAAAAATATTATGTGCATACATATGCCCTAGCCAAAGCTCATCACATGTCACGTAAGTGCAACACAAGATGGTGCTTCAAGATAGAACATGATGACACATAACATTGATTCTAAGTAAAGTGTATTAAGAAGAAAATAAGATAAATAAAATGATATAATTGAAAAACACATACCTTTAACCTACCTTAGTGCTAGAGAAGCAGATTGGAAGAGAGTGAAGGTGTCCAATGTAAAGCACACTAGGTGAGCCTATAGAAGTTTGTGCAAAAATAGTTAAAAATTAAAATTTTGGGAAGATAGGCATATAATAGTGGAAAATAATCTCTATGTAATCATGAATCTAACACATTATATAGTTTACAAAATGGATGAATAGAAATAAAGATATGAGAAAAAGAAGGAATCTTAAGGAGAATAAATGAAGAACTTGATTTCCTAAAAAGTAGTTTTAAATATGAAAAAGAGAATTCATTTTGTTATTTTGCATTGTAAGAGAAGAGAAAAAGAGATCTTGGAGAGAAAACAAACTATAATGATAAGAGAATGGCATGCTAGATGAGAAGAAGCTCCAAGAGTGAGAGCAGGTGCATTATAGGTATGTATTTAAGAATCTCAATCTTGATTTTGAAATTTGAAATGAATTAAGTGAATTTTGATAAAATTTAATTTTAAGCATTTATATATGATAAAAATGAAAAAAAATATATTCTAAGGGATGGAAATAGGAAGATGGGAAATGGGTTGGAAGGAATTAGTGAAAAATCCAAAAAGGCAAGTTTTAGGCAAAATATGCTAGGTCAACACACTAAAACCTATTAGGTGGACCAGGTTGACCTAGTAGAGTAAATCATGTTGAAATCCATATGGTCAGCCTAGCACATTCTAGAACCAAAAACCTAATGCATGGTATCTATTTAGTCTATAAGGGTTAAAATATAAACTTAGCACCAAAGAAAAGAGACTAAGAAGGAAAATAAGAAATGTGGAGAAAAATAATAATTTTTTTGGTCAAATTAGGTTGACCAGGGAACCAGAGAAAGCACAAAAAAGCATGCAAAAAGTTTAAAGATAAATAAAATGATTTGAAATGACCAAATAAGGGCAAAGGGGACCAAAATAAGCTAAAATATATAAGAAATTAATAAATAATACTTGTTTATGATTAAAAATAGAATGTATAAAGAATGTATTATGATTATACACGACATGGATGGACTAATACATTCTTTGTTTTTTCTTGATTGCATAGATGATGATAGTTCTATAGATTTCTAGACATCTCTTGGCTACTAAACTTGTTGGAGGGATTGACAGATGGAGATAGAGATAGACTAATATCCATAGGTCTGGGAGGTATAACAGATATGTGTAGGATACCCTTGAGCACAAACCTATTAGTCATGTTCCTTAGTTATTGGGAATGACTAACACCTTTAGATGGGTGGTGGATGGGGATGTGATAAAGGTGGATATCACACTAGAGGATGTCCATACCATCCTTGGGATACCTATGGTAGGATCACTATTGACCATAAGGATACTAGATAGTGAAAAAGAGAGGAGAGGTTTAGCCATGTAGGGTAGAGGCTCAGATACAATATTAATAGGGTGGAGAATGAGCATGGATAATGTATATATATAATAGATTATGAATTTAGGGAAGGTGGTGATAGGCCTTGTGACATAGTGGGTGCTCTATCATAAGTTACATGGCAAGGTACCACTATACATGGTAGCCTTGAGTAGGATGATGCTAGAAGAGTGAGTGATATAAAATCTAGGATCTACCATCTAGGTCTAGTTCATGCATGATTTATATGAGATGTTGGTTAGAAGGAAGAAGACTATAAAACTAATCATACTACTGAAAACATGGATAACTGATATATTTCTTATGTATCAGTCAGTTGGATTGCCCCATGTAGTTGATGATAGGTCACCTTCAGTGAGGAGATGCATAGAGGACCAAGTAGTGTAGGTTGTGCCCCACATGCCAACACTATAGATGGTGAGGCACATTGACATATTATGGTGACCATATGAGTAGCTAGTGACTACCTTGGAGAGCTATCACATAGTTGGATCAGTTTTAGAGAGGATAGAGGTGATATGACACTATACATGGTGGAAAGAGCCACATCTAGTGGCACAAGTGACATGACAGATGGCTCTACCTCATCTAGCAACACTGATACTCATGCCTAAGTAGTGGATTTGACATTTGAGGGAGCCATGAGGGAAGAGTGTATTCAAACCATTGATAGTGAGGTTGACACTATAGCCATGCCAGTAGTGACCTTGGGTTGGTTGAGTATGATGAGGGGTAGAATAGGAGGAGGAGGTAGAGGTAGTGATACTAGATATACCACTAATAGATCTATATAGAGATGATCTATGGCCATTGGGGACATGACATTGATGAAGGTAGGAGGATAGAGTAGACATCATCATCATCATTAGTGAGTCAATAAAGGAGTTAGAGGATATAGATGAGTTAGAGACCACTTAATAATAGGCTAAGATGGAAATGAGCCATGAAAATTGAGTTTGAGCTAAGGAGGAAACCTATAGAGGAGATACTAAGAGGTTATACAAATGGGGAGACTATGCTAGGTAGTCAGATAGATGGCAAGACTGTATTAGCTGAGACACATATAGGTAAGAAAAATATGAATAATTTATTACTTAAGATTTGAATAGAAAAATAGATAGATAGATATTGTGATATATGATAGTGATCTAATATCCATCTAGTGTTATTTTCTAAGTGTACCTGAGGATGAGGAGTAGAGATTGAGGTTCCTAGTTAGGGGGTCAGTCCATAATGTCCTAGATGAGACTCTGTAACCATACAACCCCATGACACTAGAGGATCTAAGTATACCATCTACCCCAACTTAGATGAGTTCGTTTAGACTAGCAGGAGAGGCCATGAGGTAGATACAAATGAGAGAGAGTATATCCACTAGTAGAGATGGGTGTAGGAGAGAGGTAGGCTTGGTAGGCCCTAGATAATGAGATAGATATGTATATAGAGATAGTGACATAGATGACACAAGTATATACAACAATGCAGACCTAGTTGATGTAGACACATACAGTGACCTAGACTAAGTTGGTATAGGGACTAGTACAGATATCATGTCTATAAGGATAGGTAGAGGGATTCAAATCTTGGATTGATTTGTTATAGTATACCATTTGGAGGAGTCAAATTGAGGCCTCAATAAGTAGCATGGCTAGGCCATGATATAGATAGGATGGAGCCTAGCCCTAGAGTTGGAGCATTGATTATGGTTGTATATGTTGTATCAAATTCTTGATACACACACACACACACACACACACACACACACACACACACACACACACACACACACACACACACACACACACACACACATGAATATGATGTATCATTTTGTCTTACTGATGTGATTATGTATGTGATCACTATGGATATATTGTTATCATTTTACTAATTGTATATATGGATGCTTTGGATATATTTATTTTTAGCACATGTATTTAAATTTATTGTATATGCTATAGGAAATATATGAGATGTGGGTTCTTTTATAGAATTATGAAAAACACATGTTTTGTTAAAAATAAAAATGAATTAAGACTTGGAAAAATATAATCAATCAAAAATGCATTACACACTAATTCAAGCTAGGAAATGCATAATAACATGAAAAATGACTAAGTATAAGAAACCAAGAAATGGAAAACAAGATGGTAAAAATGCGATTTGTTTTCAAACCAAAGATGAAATATTTTTGCACCAAATTAAAACAAGTAAAATCATACTATATCACATTGGGAAGTATGAAAAAAAACAAAGTAATAAAATGGAAGGTATGCAGAAGGTCACACAAGGTAAGAAAAACAAATGAAAAGTTAATGAAAATTTGGTCTTAAATTTATCACACTAATTCAAGCTAGGAAGTATGAAAAAATTCAAGAAATGGTTGAAATCTTACATGCACTCAGAAAATAAGAAAATAAGAAGTAAAATAAAAATGAAGTAATCATATAACATACTAGTTCAAGCTGGAAAGCATGTCAAATGATGTGTAACTTCATAATCAATAGAATCATATCTCAAACTTGACACATGTAATTTGATGGTGACTTTATTGTTGGAAAAATTTGTGAGGGATAGGTCCTATCCATGGTCTTACACTACAACTTAATAAAGGGAACAACATATGGGGTGGAATAAGCATGAAGAACCAAGTACATAAGGAATAAGGGTAATAGGATTAAAAAATCATAAATGAAAAACCCAAAAGGATGCCAAAACAACACTAGTAAGAAGAATAATAATATTGGATTGAAATGCAAAAGGGATGGTAATTTTGTGAGGAATTGTTGGGTCCTATCTATAGTCTTATGTTGCAACTCACAAAAAAAAATCCCAAGGGGTGTGATTAGAAATCAAGACAATATTTCTCAAAATGAAATATGAGGAGAGGGAATTAAAAAGGGAGTGTAAAAAACAAATAATTAGGCATCTTAAGAGAATACCTTAGGAGATTAAAGGCATACTAAGAATATGAGAAGACACTAAGTGACTAGTGGTCATCTATGCACAAAGGAAACATATTCCCTATAGACACAAATATTTATAGGGAGATAAGTGTGATAATAAGATTAGCTCATGAAGGTAGATTGGTATAATGAAAAATTAAAATGGACCTATATCCCCATGATCTACTCCTCAGGACTCTTGATAGAGCCATTGATATACTATGAAGATTGGGTACTTTTGTGAAAAAGTAGGTAGAACTATAAGATTTTTTGAATTCTCCTATTATAATCTACTATCATACTACACCCCAAAGGACTTTGGCTCTATGTCAAGCTGACTATTGAGTTTGATCTTTGATTGGAGATAAGAGATGTGCGTAAATCACATCTTTTAGTGTGATTTGACTTTTAACAATATTACATATTTTTTCCTTTTAATATCATTTCCTCTTGTTTAAATGATTTGGATTTCAAATTTATTTTGAAGGCTTCTTTTTAGATTCCTCCATATGAATTTGGAATGACCAAGCATGAGAGAGATAGTGGTACACATGAATGAGCTATAGGCTATGGCTAAAATAATCTAAGTAACCAAAGACAAAATACTGACTAGGAAACTTAGGCTTGACAATGAAAAAATATGTGATCTCAAATCTCAACCGTGCATATAATTCATTTGGAAAAAAAAGGAAGAAAGGAAAAGAGAAATCCATAGGTAGACTAGAACAAGAAATAATAATGACAAAGACTATTTGCTAACTAATCACATGTTGAAAGGAGACAATAAACAAAAGGAATAGGTTAAATACAACCAATTCACCATGAAAATTATCTATAAAGATCAAATACAAGAAAATAAACAATCATGAAGATGCAAGGCAATAAAAAGCTAAATATGGTGATTTTGTGAGGATCTATTGGGTCATATCAGTGGTATTAAAAATAAACTCACAAAATAAATATCCAATGGATGTAATAATGAGAAAATAGAAATATAAAACATTGATAAGGAAGAACAAACATATGTGAAAAAATATAGAATATAAAATTAACAATAAATATAGTAAAACAAAGAAGATAATGATATAGGATAAGCAAGAATTTGACACAATGTCAAATGATATAATCAGATATAGAAAAAGAAATAAATATGGAGCACACATCCAATCCAAATATAAATATAAAATTACCATGCATGTTCTCATAAGTACTACTAAATATATCCACACATTATCCAAGACATCAGATAAATCTCTATGAATATGGATACAAACTACTACTAATGTGTCATTCATCTTTACTGAATATACTTCATTTATAATCTCCTTAATTGAAAAATTAGGAATACTCATTAGATTGTATTGAGGAGGGAAATTGGGCAAAGGATGATTATAATAATGTGTGAGAATGGGATCTATGAGAGAAGGAGGAATCACTAGTGGAGAAGGATCCATAGGTGAAGGAGGGTCCATGGGTGGAGAAGGAACCATAGGTGGAGGCACAAAAGGAACCATAGGAGGTGAAACTATGGGAGAATAAGGGGGGACCTTCTTGTGAGAATGACCTATGGGAGGAATAGTAATTAGTCTAGAGATATCTATAATATTATCCTTAAGATGTTATTGAAGGATATGATAATGATTAGTATGATGTGTGTCGCATTGGTGCCATATACAATACCTCTCACCATACTTAGGTATGAATTCAATAATAAACTTGGGAGGAGGTATGGTAGTGTCTATGGTTGGGCAATAATGATGAAAGGTATCAATATATTGTTGTAACTTATGGCAATGGGTAAAATAATGAGTATTTATCCCATGAAAGCAATAGATACACTTGTGACTGTGTTTAGGAGGAACACACATGGGAGAATGTGTAGCAAGTGTGAAAGAAGAGGGAGATTACTTATCACCCCATTTTGTGGGCAAAGGATCCATCTTAGGTAAAAGAATCAAACCATCACAAAGAGGAGGTGATGATGGAGAAGGAATAAAACTAGTCTTAATATGAAGATAACTAGTGAAAGAAGTAAGAGTAGGCTCACCAATAGTGGAAGAAGAAATAATAATTGGTTATAACATAGGTTTCATTATGGGAGGATTAGGATCAATATAAATTCTAAGAAGGGCAACACTAACCTCAGGAGTAAACTAATGACAGGAATCATGGAACCTAGAGAAATGGTAAAGGTTGATCATAACACAATCCATGAGCATAGTCCTATGGGGAACCTTTGAAACTAGAGGTGTTAGTGCTATCTCTACTCTATGATAAAGAGGAAAAATTCAAGAATCAATAACTATAAAATTTAAAACACAAGATAATTCATGAAAAGACTCAATTAAAGAAGAATAATAACACACAATCTCAACATCATGGGCCTAGACAAGACCGCCTACTAAAGGATCATCTAAGGAATAGCCATTATCGTAATCAATTGAATGAATATTTATCACACAAGTTAGATTATTTTTTTCATCAAAATAAGCATGGTGAAGAGAATGACAATTCTTGGATAAGACTACAAGAATGTCATTGTAAGGAAGTTTGTGAGAATGAGGTTACAATGAAGAAAGAAGTTGTGAGATGAGATGAGGTGTGAGATCAGAAGTTTTGATTTTGAGATTAATCTCATCAAGATCATCATCATTATATTATAAAATTTTGGTAGGAATATTACCAATAAGTTTAGGATGCCCATTGTATCCTCTTGTTGAGTTGATATGAAAATTTAGATGCTACAAATCATGAAATGGAACACTAGGTAAAGGCTCATGAGTAAGAATATTAAAGACACCACTATCTTGGAATTGTTAAAAATTCTAAGGGTTAGTATCTCCTTGAATCTTATATGGCTCCATTATGAGGGAATTTAACACATTGGCAGATGGAAGAGGTGATAGCTTGTATACGATGAGTCCATTACCTAGCAAGAAAAATGTTATAAGAAAGAGGAAAGTTAAATATCATCACTTTCACATGAATGGTGAAAGGTGTGACAATAATTAGAAGCCACACACACCCAAGAGGAGACATTTACCTTCTATCATATCCTTGTTAGGTGTTATGTGTGGACTTAAGATTAAATTCAAAATATCCAAAGGTTTTAATGAAATCAAGAGAAGAAACACAAGTGCTAGAACCCTCATCAATCAAAGCATGCTTAACTTGGATATCACTAATTTGGTTGCTAATAAACAAGGTAGGATCATCTACATGAAGAAGAATCTCATTGAGCATCATATACGTGATGGGAAATTTTAATGAAAGAGAAGTATCAATATTTTTATCAACATTGATGGGAATCTCTTCACATTGTTATAAGAACTATCCTCAAAACTAAATAATGCTACCTCTCATCCTATTAAGAGAGGAAGGGGGACATTTATCTCAAATAATAGTTACATAAGATGGTTTTGATGATGAGGATATGTCCTCATGAGTTCAAGAAATGGAATTTGAGAAGGGAGATTAGTGAGCTCTGTAATGGGATCCCAATCACCATAACCCATGAAAATATTGTTAGATATAGGTGTGTAATGGTTAAGGAGGTCTTCAAAGGGAAGAGCCAAAGAGGATTTAAATTTGTGTTGATAAGAATGAGAAAGTTTAAAAGAATGTTTTAAATCATGTTGAGATGATGAACTAATAGGTTTAACTTGATCTTGAGTAGAAGAGGTGTTAACAAAAGGTTGACTAACATTGGAAGGAGAAGATGATGGAAGAGTGGTAGAAATAGCATGGGATGTGTTATCCAAAGGAGAATAACAAGTTGGATCTTCATTAAAGGTTATAAGTTCTTATTTACCCAACTTATTTATATGAATTGGAGAAGAATATTAGATAACATGATATGCTTGAGAAGTAGATGGGGTGTAGATAGGTTGAGAAATGATGAAAGCCACTACTCTTCACATATTAGTCATGCTAATAACATTTTCTTCAAAAATTGGTTCCACAAGACTTTCTACATTATTAGTGGAAGAGATGAGCTTTCCTTGGTTTTCTTGAATTGTTTGATGATTAGGTAAAGGATCCTTATAAATAGTGAAATGAGTGTTTGTTTGATTCAAGGCTTGAGCTTTATCATGAGTTTTGTTTTATTTGAATGCATTCTCATAATCTTAATAACGTTATCATGTGATAGAATCATAATCAAAATTATCTCCAAGAAAAAATTCCATAGCTAAATTATGAACCTGTATATAGGTCTCATGAGAATTACCCCAACTAGCATGAAACCAACAAAACTTGCCAGGATCATACCAGGTTTTCATAGGATGAGTAGGGTCAATTTCATGAGGAAGAGGCCTAAGTAGATGTTTAATAAATTCAGATAAGGAAAGAGGTTTATGAAAATTAATGTTATTTTTTGAGAAATGAGGATTAATAAATTGTTGAGAAGAGAAATTTGGTTTCGAAGAAGGGGTAGGAACAATAACTTGAACATGGTGAATGCTATCATATGAATCAGAAACATCATCATTGCTAACATTGTGGTTTTTATTTTTAATTAATATAAGAGAACATGTGGAAGTTTGGGGTGGTTAAAATTGATACATAAGGAAATCTTGTCATTTATCTTGATCAATAACTTCTTCCAAACTGTGTGGAGAAAGGGTACATACTCGATATTATAATTTAGGATAAAGAGGATTTGTAAAGAGATGAAAAATATTATCATTGGCCATGTTATTTTCACATTTATTTGATAAATTCTTCCATCATTTAACAAATTATTGAGTGGTTTCATTTTTTCTTGACTTACAATTGATGAAATGGGCCAAAATATTTTCAAGAAGATCACTAGTTTTGAATGATTGAACTAAAGCATTCACTAAATCTTCCAAACTAGTAATGGAATGAGGTGTAAGTTGATTGTACCAATCCAAGGCATCACTTATGAGGGTCTTATAAAGGATCTTGGTAGTGGAAAAGGTGTTTAATTTAACCCAATCTTTATAAAGATTACTAAATGTTTTAAGATGAAGAGAATGATCAGTTGATCCATTATAAGAGATTGTAAGTGTTATAACTCATATATCAATGTTATAAATTTAAGTAGTGAGAGGTTCATTTTATATATTATTGAAAGTTTATTTATTAAAGGATTTTGAGTAATAATATTGCCATGATAATCTTGAAGAGGAGGGGGAAGAACACTTTGGTTATGTGTGCCCTAAACCATTGGTTATAGTTGTGTTTGAAGATGAAGAAGGTGATTTTGCATTATCATCATTTGATTTGTGTTATGGGATTGTAAATCATTCATTTAATTGAGATTTTATAATATAAGTTGTTGAGTTTGACTAACATTATTAGAAGAGTTGGTGTTGGTATTAGTGGCATGGGTACCACTATTGGTGTTGTTGAGAGTATGAGATTAATGATGAGAATGAGAGGCACTAGTGGTAAATATTTCTTGTGTAGAAAAAGATGGACTAGTGACTGGAAGAGAGGAAGAAGTACTAAAAAAATTAATGTCTTGGGTAGCAAACAATGATTTAGTGGAAAGTTTAAGGATAGTGGATCTTAAGGGAGATCCACTAAATGTAGAACTAGCCATGGTAGTTGAAATACTAGGTATAGAGGTAGAATAAATGAAAGAAGAAGAAGAAGCATGAGAATGGGTCATGATCATAAAGAGGGGTTGTGAAGAAAATAAATTATTATTACCAAATCCATTTGAGAATGTAAAATGTGGTGAATGAGGTTCATTATCTTGACCACTAATCATGAGATTGTAAATGATAGATGGATCTTTCCTTTTATGTTGGGGAAATTAGTTAATAAAGAAAAACATTTTAGGAGTATACTCTAACTTATGTTGGTTTTATAGGAGAAAATAAGGATTATGTTTCAAAGAGGTATCATGAAGGAACCCATAGTCTATTGTGTGAGTTGTAATATGGACATTACTAACATTTGTAAAAGGAACTCTATTTTGTCTATGGGAAATGCTATGAGGATTGGTGAATTCCATCATGCCTATTATTTGAGATTTATTTTTGTCACCCAATAAGAAATCAATGATGAAAGAGGAAGGAAAGAAAGATGAAAAGACAAAGGTTTCAGAAAGTGACAAAAATAAAGTTAGGTCGACCCAGTCAACCTAGTGTAAAATTAGGGCAATAAAGCTAGATAAGGTCCATAAAACTGACCTATTATAGAGAGTAGAAGATAAAAAAAGGGTAAAAGGTTGAAAAATATTATAGTTCAACTTGGTAAACCTAGTCCAATGCATAAGAGATATAAAAATTGCTAGGTGGACTAGGTCAACCTAGTGCAGTTGATAGAGGTAGAAAGCAGGGTCTAAGGTAGTGCAAAGTCGAGCTAGTTGACGTATCATAATAGAGAGGAAAAGAGAAAGGATTGTTAAAAATATGAGAAAAGAAATGAGATAGGCCTATAACTAGTCTATAAAACTAGATACTAAAATGAAATACATAGTCAATTGAACTAACTTGGTAAATCTAATTGATATACGTAAATATATTGAAATTTTGAAAGAAAAGTATAGAGTAGAGTAGAAATAGATAAATAGAAACTACCCTTAGTATTTCGGAGATGAGAATAGAATATGTAATTGACTTGTGACCTTGAATAAATATATCCCAATATATAGAACTAGGTCGATCTAGTTAACCAAGTGAGACAGGAACATGCTGCAAAAGCTAAAAAAGTGTGCTAAGTCAACCTAGTTGACCTAGTAGACTAAACTAGATGTCTGAAAATGTGATAAGTTGAGTTGGTTCACCTAGTTGACTAGACTACAAATATAAAATTTTGGAATCTATAACTTGCACTATGAATCCTGAATATGAACCTATTGTAAAGTGGCTAGAACTATACTAGGTTGACCTAGTCAACCTAGTAGGCTAAAAAAAAGTATATAAAGTGATGGAAACCTATGTTGGGTTGAGATGTTGATATAATTTCCTATTCCTACACATATATCAAAACTTTTGGGTCAATATAATCGAGCCATCAAGTCAAAACATATGATAGAAAAGATGATAAAAAGAATAAAATAAGTGAAAGAAACCCTATAAGGGTTTGATTCATGTCAGGTTTAACAAAATATATGAAATTATAATTGCATGATGTGCATGAATCAATCTTAGATCAGATAAGATAGATCATAACTAAACTTCTGATTGGGGCATATGCTTTTTAAGCGGGAACATCACCAATATGAGGATCCACTAGACCCGATTATGGGATCACTTGTATCATCTATCAAAACACATCATGATAGGCATGGTTCCAAAGCCTATAGTCTAACATAATCACACAATAACCCTCAAATAGCCATATGGTTTCTATATTCACTTATGATAATACATAAGAAAGTAAACTAATCTAATAACAAGAAAACTAAACTAATCTAGTTCTCACCAAAGCTTATGATATAAAGTAGGTGTTAGAACAAAACAAGTAAATAACAACTAAATTAAACATGTATATGAGACATATACTCATATGAATGTATATATAATCCTAATACATGGGAGAGAATAATGCATATTGTATTATCTATCTACTCATACAAAGGATAAATAAAGTTAGGAATACTTCCCTTTGAAGATGAACCTGTTGAGTCTCAACCTCTCCCTTGGCCAATGGTGCTTCACAAGATATTTTTGTGGATTGTAAGGAAAACTAAGATAAATCATCTCTAGACTACACAAACTATCTAAGCATCCATAATATTTCTCCACAAGACAAGATCATAGCTCAAAAATAAAGTATTGAACCCTAAATATTTATTCCTCATGTAGAATGGTCAATAAGTAGATGTTAATTTAAACTTATTTGCTTAATTAAAATCTCATATAAAATGGTAAGGAATGACCTTGTATATATAGTAGTATCTCACCCTAAATACTCTCAAACATGTTGGATGTGCTAGGTTGATCAGGTTGACCTAGTACATTATTGAGCTAATGCTTGAAGTTTATGCTAGGTTGATAGAGATCCATTACAATAAAGAAAGGCAAAATATCCCTAAAATAAGCTAGGTCAACCATGTTGACCTAGTTTACTAAATATGTCAAAAGGGAAACAAGGTAAAAAATGAGGGATAAAGCATGATAAATAGTGTGAATAAATAGGAAAGAGATAAATAAGATTAGGGTTCAAGGTTTTAAGAGACAATAAAGTAGATAACAAGTGAAAAAAGGACAAAACAAGTACAAAGCACTAAAGGTCTACCCACCCCTTTCTTGATGCACCCCTTAAGGCATGCACTTAGATAGATTGAGACTCGGTAGGTTCCTACAAGATACAATGTGTCAGTAATCAATAAAAGTATGAAAATATTATGTGTATATACAACCCACTTTTATTTTACATAGGTTTCTATTTCCTTCCTACCTTATCCAATAGTGAATCCAAAACTTCATGGTGCAAGTATTCCAAAAATAAATATAGATATAATGAAATTAATATGTTTTAAATTAACCAAAATTATGATCTACATAATTCTTGCATATTTATAAACCTTGAGTATAATACCATTTATGCTCATAACAAGAATGGTAACTTATCTAAACTTTCGTCTTCCTATACTACAGTGGGGTAAAATAATACCTATCTTTGGAATATTCCTCCCAATACTAATTTTGGTAATGCACCTCTTAATACTTCTAATCAAAATGCACCCATTGATAAAACTCAAATCCTTACATAAATGGTTTAGTAAATGAACACCATACAAACAACCAATAATTTCCAAATGCTCCAAATGAAAAATCACATATTGAAAATGGCTATCCAACCTCAAGTCATTGTGTCTCAATAAATATGAATTTTTTGAGTCCTTCATCCTCTTAGATATGCCAATGGAAATATCATATCTCAACCTCCCATGCATAACAAAATGCTACAATGTCTTCAAAATGAACCTTTAGATTCATTCATTGTGTCCATAGACATTGGAAATATATCTCCAAATATCACATATGATGGGACTAAATATCCTTCTACATTCCTTAAATATTTTGTAAATATATATAAGGAATGGGTCTAGACTAATACCTTTACCACTACTAAACTACTTATCAAATATTTCATGGGAGACGTGTTAGAATGGTATAACCAAATACCTATACATTTCATTTCAAAACTAGAGGACTTAATCAATGCTCTTTTCAATGAATTTAAAAATAATTATCTTCTTGAAAACAACCTTTATCCATTTCATCAACTCTAAGAAACTTCTTAAGAAATCTTCACACACTTTTTCATAAAATACATAAATGTAATAAACATGGATCTAGAAGAAATTTAATGAGTAAAGCATAACATAATGAGCCTAGATCAATAAAACACAACATGAGTATTTATATTGAAAAAAACTCAAAGAGGTAAAAAACCCAACAAAGTGATATTCAATATTGAGAAATAATAATAACCCCAATAGATTAAATCTTCTTCATCTCACTTCTTATCAGATAAATTCTTCACAAGTTTATCTCAGACAAGTATTTTCCACACACAATAATAGTTAAATATTTTTATGTTTAATATATTTTACAATAGGTATAAAACCCTATTTATAATGATTCAAAAGGGGATGTGACCATTGAAAAAATAATGGGTCCATCCACCCTAATAAATCTAATTAATAAACATTTGGTAAATATTAAATAAATATAATAAGATTATTTGTTTTCTTGAAGTTTACACCTCAAATAAATAAATAATATATCATTATTTATTTAATTACTTACCAATGTAAGTCAAGGGTTAATAATAACCACTTAGACATTAATTATTCTGACACAAAAAGAATTATAATCTATAAAATACTAGAAAGTAAGTTTAGGCTAGCATGATTGTGAGATTGCATCTCACTGTTTCTCATGAATAATCACCTAGAATATTTGAAAACTTTTATAACATAAGGACCTCTATTACAAACTATGTTTTTACATGTATTAGGGTACAAAATTAAAAATTACATATGAATTTTACTCAAATCACATAACTTCCACATGAATTTTACAATGCTTTACAATAAGAAGTATAGAGAAGAAGAAGAAACACATGACTATTAGGAAGTGACATTGTCATGACCACTCCCCCTCAATGGCAACTCTGAGAGGCCCAACATTGCATGAAACTAAAAAAACTTGGTAGTACTAAGTGATTTTATGAATATATCTACTACTTATTCATCTGTAAGATAAAATTACATATCAATATCATCATTGAGGAATTTCTCTAGGATAAAATGTGCATGAACTTCAATATGTTTAGTTCTTTGGTACTACACTAGATTTTTCTCTAGAGATATAAAACTTTGGTTAAAATAATGAAGGATGGTAATCTAAGAAACATCTAAATGAATTTATCTTAATAAAATTCATAGCCACATGAATTATTTAGCAATTTCCATAGTACTTATGTACTCAACTTCTATAAAAGAGAGAGATAGTAGGTTACTTCTTGTTTCTTGAAGTGAAATCACTTTTACCACAATTAAACACATATCCAAAATTATATTTTTTATCTAAAGTATTATCAGCATCATTAGCATTATAATAACCATAAAATTTAGCATTATCAATGAAAGAATAGAATAAACCATTATTAATAGTTATTTTGATATAATGAAGAATATGTTTAGTTAATTTTCAATGATCCAAATAAGGATCCTACATAATAATAGAAAAAAAAATAACAACATATGAAATATATGGCTTAGTACTAGCTAGATAAGTCACACTTTTAATAATTTGTCTATCATGCAGATTTAAGATCAAGTATAATACCAACTTCAATAGGAGTAGTGGTAGATTTATAATCAAACATGTTAAACTTAACAAGAATATTATGTGCATACCGAGATTGTGATATAATAGTTAATTTTTTATTTTTAAATATAACCATTCCTAAAAAAATGATGAAAAATACCTAAATCTATCATTTTAAATATTTGACATAATTTATACTTATATCTATGAAATAAATTGGTTAGATTGCTAGTGATTAACAAATAATCAATATATAATATAATGAGAATCAAATGGACATTTTAAATTTTAACAAAGAGATTATTATCTAAATAGCAATTAGAAAAACCTAATTTTTTGAAAAAATATGTAATCTTAGAATACTAAGCTCGAAGAGCTTGTTTTAAACCATACAAAGATATTTTTAACTTGTATACAAAATGTTATATATTAGGATCAATGAAACCTTTATGATGAGTCATATAGACTTTTTTTTCCTAAATCACCATTTATAAATTCATTCTTGACATCCATTTGGTGGATAACCTAACCATTTTGGGTTTCAAGAGCAAAAAAAAGTCTAACAGTACTCATTTTTGCTACAAGATTAAAGGTTTCAACATAGTCAATTTGGATTTTTGAGTAAACCCATTAGCAACTAATTTATCTTTAAACTTGTTAATTTTACTAATTGAATAATATTTGATCTTATAAAGCCACCTACAACTAACAATATGCGCTTTAGGTGTAGGAGGGACAAGATCCCAAGTCTAATTTTTAATAAAGGCATTATATTCAGATTGCATATCAACATTCCATCTATCATCTTAAGTGGCTTTCTCAAAATATTGAGGTTAAAATTAATACATAGTCATTAATGCATGATATAAATTTTGACTTCTAGTTAATTTATTAAAATTATCAACATTAAAAGATTGAATTAGGGATTCTACCTATTTAGGTCTTTTAGATTTAACATAAAACTCAAGGGGTTCTTCAGACATTAAGTTATCTATAACTGGATCAACTTCCTTAAGGGAATATATTTTATCACAAGGAGAAACATGAGAGTCAGGTTATTCAATAGAAGAACAATGAGGAGGATCCATAAAGGGATCACAAAAGGATTTTTTGAGAATAAGAACATTCCTATTATCAATAATCTATTATTTAGAAGAATCATACACTCTTAAACCTTTTATATTACCTCCATATCCTACAAAAATTTATGAATAAGAAGTGTGGTCGATCTTTTTTCTCTTAACTTTAGGGACAATGAAAGAAGCAGGACTACCAAAAATCTTGAGATGAGCCACAATAGGTTTCTTTTTAGTCCACATTTATAAAGGGGTATAAAGATGCAAGGCTCTAGGAGGGGTTCTATTCAAAATATGAACAACAATGTTCATGGATTCAACCCATAATAACTTAAAAACATATGTAAATTAAAACATTGTTCTAGTCATTTCTATGATGGTGCAATTTTTTCTTTCAATAATACCATTTTACTGAGGGGAATAAGGAGTTTTTAATTTCACTTGAATACCATAACTAATGCAAAAAAAATTAAACTCTTTACCAATATATTTACCACCATTACCAATTATTAATATCTTAATAGACAAATTAGATGCATTTTCAACATAAGCTTTAAATTCTTTACACTTGAGAAAAAACATCATATTATTTTAGTGAGATAAGACTACATCATTCTAGTGTAATCATTAATAAATGTAAAAATATATAATGAACCATTTAAGAGAAGTAAATTCTAAAGTACCTACAACATTACTATGAATTAATTCTATAGGATGTGAAGAATTCACATCATGATTCTTGTGAAAGGGGTTAGTAAGTTACTTACCACATAAGCAACCCTTACAAGTTTCATGATGAGAGGGGATATAAGGAAGTCCAACAACAAGATTATTTTTAGACATATAATGTAAATCTCTAAAATTAACATGTCCTAATATTTTATGCCATAACCGAGATTAATTTTTATTATGCAATGAAAGTAAACATGCAGAAGAAGGAAAAATGTATAAACATTCTTTTGAACACCTTTAATAATCAATGGTCCAAATTGATTTCTAATAGACCAACTATCTTTAAGAAAAGTTACAATTATTATTTATAATTTTAGAACAAGATATTAAATTCTTTTTCAATTTAGGTACATAGAAAATATATTTAATAACAATATTTTAAAATTTTGCTTTTCCCTATTTAGTTTCTTCTAAAAAGGAATTTTTTCCTAAGTAAATTATTTTAGAGATATCTCTAGAATCACATAAAATATCAGATAATCATGTCATATGGTGTGATACACCACTATCTAAAATCCTTTCATTTTCATTTGAAGCATATAAAGGATTATATAAGGTAATAACATTTGAATCTTGGTTGTTATTTTGATTAGGGTTTGGATTCTTCTACTTATTTTGATTAGAATTCTTCCCTTTGTTATTTTTAGAAGTTTGATTGTTATTTCTATCTTTATTTTTATAATAGGTTTCCCTTCTATAACCAAATTTACCACAAAGATTACAATTTCTATTAAACATAGGTGTATGATTCTTATTATCAGATTTCCTATTCTCATGTTTGCCTTTAGCAAAATCATGATTATATTTTTGGTTTTTAGTTTTATCAAAAACATTATTAAGAGTGAGAAGTTCCTAAGTAGTATTCTCCTTGGAATCAAAATTTGTCATAACTTTTTCTTCCTGAATCAGGAGAGCAGACAAGGTGGTAAGGTTAGGGATATCTTTCTCAGTTAGATACTTAGAATTCAAAATTAAAATTAAATTTTTAAATTTTTCATGAATATTTAATTGAATAATAAAATAAATAAACTAATCTTGAATCAAATTACAATTACATCCATCTAACTGAGCTTTAATGTTTTTAATTTTAAAAAGAAAAATAAACAACTTTTTCATCACCTTTCATATGTGTAGTTAGCAATTTAAGGATTAATTTAATGATCTTTGAAAGGTGAGTGCCTTCATGAATGGATTCAATAAGTTTCCAATCATCACTAGGAGACTCTTGATTACAAATGTGGAGAATGAATTCATCCTTAACACTCTGCAAGATAATAAACATAGCTTCCTATGATTTCATTTGAAATACAATGGTTACCTCAGGGATCACATGTCATCCAGAAGGATATTTCTTAGTGGTAATGAAAATATTCCATAATTTTTGGGCTATAAATTTATCTTTAACATGAATTTTTCATATATTGTAATTATTTATATTAAGCATTTGAGATTTATCTAAGTAAAAATGAGGAAAAGCCATAACTTCCCTTTAAACAAGATAGTAAAAAACTGCTTAAAATTAAACCTTTCTAATCTAATTTTAATTTATGTTTGTAGAAAAAGGTAAATCAAAAGTGAAAATATATTTAATTACACAATTTATATGCTAAATAATGCAAAAAACTAAATTAAAATTTCACAAATCTAAGTGTCAAATGAGTCACACTCAAAATGACTACTTACTCACTATTATTAAAAAAGGTGTAAAAAAAATAATATGAAAGAAGACACGTAAACCAAAAAATGGAATTCAAATTAAATTAATTTGTAATTAATTTTTATTAAAGCCAACAAGAAGATAAAAAAAAAGGCTAGTGATAATTGAACACTAGACTTATCTTTTACAAATTTTTATCAAAAAAATATAATCACCAACTTATGTATGAGTGAATTCAAAGGTTTACATGCAAAATATTTACTTATTATGTATGTAAACAAAAGTAAAAACAAATTACTTATTTTTTTAAATTTTTGGTTAAATAACTTAATAAAATATAAATCAAATTATTAAATATAAAAAATAAAATATTTTTTAAATATTTGACAAAACTTTATACTTACCTTAATATTTCATGTACGTGGAAATGGCACAGGTTTGGGAGCACAAGAAAAACCTGAGAGACATAGAGGCCTTTTCAGGTCTTAAAAATTTACAAATCTTCCTAAAATCCTCCCACAATGCCAATAAGCCTTTCAAAAAACAATTTGGTACCAAAAATAGTTTTTACCAACCTCCCAAGTTGTACATGTGTATTAATGGAGGAGAGATAATTTTGAATAGACTGATCCAAATCTTCTCAGGGCTTGAAAAATTGCATGAGTCCTTATTTTTGAAACACTAAATGAATAAAACTTTCAAAACACAATTTGATGCACAAAAAATTGAGTTTCAATTTTTTTAAAGTGCCCAAGCCATACAATTGCATCCAATTACCTAGGCTTTGAATAAATTGAAATATCAATTTAATATTATATATGCTTGTTGATAAAAATTCTCTCCACTAGCTCTGATAGTATGATAAGATACATAAATGTAATAAACACGGATCTAGAAGAGATTTAATGATCAAAGCATAACATAATGAGCTCAGATCAATAAAACACAACATAGGTATTTATCCTAGGATAACCTCAAAGAGGCAAAAAACCCAACAAAGTGATTTTAAATATTAATAAATAATAATAACCCGAATACATCAAATCTTTTTCATCTCAATCCTTCTCAAATAAATTATTCACAAATTTTGCTTAGACAAGTATTTTCCACACATAAGAATACTTGAATATGTTTTGTGTTTGATATATTTTACAATAGGGCTAAAACCCTATTTATAATGATTTACGAGGGGATGTGACCATTTTGAAAATAATGGGTCCATCCACCTTGATAAATCTAATTAATAAACATTTTCTAAATATTAAATAACTATAAAAATATTATTTATTTTCTCAAATTTTACACCTAGAGTAAATAAATAATATATTATTATTTATTTAATTACTTAGCAATTTAAGCCAATGGTTAATAATAACCACTTAGACATTAATTGTTCCAACATTTTTATCAAATGATGGAATTATCTAGATCACAAAAAAAACCATAGCATGAATTATGACAATCTCTTCAAAGTCTTTGTTACCTCCATTCAAGATTATATTCAATACAAGGTTGGGATATTTTCTCCCTAAACCTTAGAAGAGGCCTTTGATTAAAAAAAAACCATATTTCTCAATTTGAACCTTCTCATAATCCCATAAAGAAATATTTCCAAACTTCAATTAAGGCAATCACCATTTTCAAACATCCTTAAACCAAAACATAAGCAACAAAGTCAGATAATCAAAATCCCTCCTACCACCCTTTAGTGTGGTAGAATTAAGGACATAATTACCTCCATATAAACCTTTCATCCATATTAAGATTACTCCTCCACCATGGTATGACCCTAAATTTTTTTATTTTTTTCACATTGATATTAGTCACTCTTATGAGGCATGCCATGTCTTTCCCAAATTTTTGGTTTCCCTCACATTTGAATAAGATTTTGATCATGGTGATATGATCAATATTCACCATAACAAATATCTTAAAAATTCTCAACAAAATCAAAAAATTTCCAAATATACAAATAATAAATTTCAAAAGTACTCTCCCTCATTGGATCCTAATTAAAAACATTCTAATGAAAAATATTTGTGCTATTGCTTCTAATTATGACCAATATTACACTAATTCCCAATATGTAAACACAACCAAGGTAAAATACCACTATAATTCATCTTGCAAAGACCCTAGTATTACCAAACCTATTAATAACTCTATTAAATAACTTCTTAAGGATACTATAACTAATCCTACTTCCTCCTTAGAGTAACCCACTAGTGATGACCTACCTCTACCATTAGAGATTCAATAGTTCATCCATCCCTACTAAGAACATAATATTTAATCAACCTAAGCCTCATACTAGTTATTCTTATAAAATGCAATGGAATTTCCTAAATGAACTTAACTCTATGTCTATAAAAATTCCTCTTGTGGAATTAGTAATAACGTCTCCTTATCATTTCAAGTTCCTCATGAAAAAATTGAAAGACATAGAATAACCACATATATTGATTCTAATATACCTATTTCAACATTATAATATCCCACACCTATGGAAGTGACTTATATTGAAACCATTTATCCATTATCTTAATCTACAAAAATATCTATAGAATTTATTGAAAAATACATGATTAATCATCAAATTATTTTTTGATTTGATGATCCATCCCTCTTTATTAATATTGGAATCAACAATACTTTAATGAGGAAAGTTTTGGTGGGTGAAGGAGTAAGATTTAACATTACATCTCTTTGTATAATCCAAAAAATTAGATACACAAAAAAAATATTAAGAAAAATTAAATCACTTATCATCAATTTGATAAAATGAATCAAAATCCTTGATTACATTTGGCTCCCTCTCACTCTTAGACCCAAAATTGTATACACCAATATTATGGTTTTATATATTTCACTATATTGAAATATTATCATAGGCCTTCCATGGACTCATCGCATGAGAGTTATCACATTTTTTGGTATAAAATGTATAAAATTCATCCATGATGGAAAATTTTATAAGCACAAAGTAGATCCAAACCCTTGGAGCATCCAACTTTCTAATCTTAAATCTCAATATCACATTCCCATTAGTACACATATTAGTAGTCCACCTCTTCCATATTTTATCAACATACATCCTAATCTACATGTCACTCTTATAAATTTTGATGATGATGAACCCAATGAATTGAAAAATATTTTAAATGCCACTTGCTTACCTCCTTATATATAGGAATGGATCCCTCTTTATCTCATTTCATGAGATACGGCCATTCCTTTAATTTATGATGATACTAAAATTATTAACCCATGAAACCCTAATGAATCCTATTTAAATGAGTATAGGGGAGACAAATTATAATCGTGTCCCCTTGCACATTTATTAATATGAGTGTTTCCACTATAGACATTACTACTAAAAGTGATTAGCCTATTTCTTATGCATGTAACATTTCTCCCTCTTACAATGATTCCTACATCATAACTCAAGATCAATCAAGAGACTTGGATGCCATGCATTATTAAAATTCTTTCAAAAAAAGGCATGCCTTCAACTATGATGTTCATGTCACTCATATAACATCTAACTATATTGATGCTGAATCAAAGCTTGAAGGACATGTCCCTCCTATTAATATACCCTTGATATATGCACCATCAGTTGTAAATTATTTATTTTTGAGTATCTCATCCTGATAACATTAACCAAATCTATATCATTTCACTAGTTCTACATACTCACCATAATATCTAAAAACTTGATATTGTTCTTTTTATCCCCCAAATTTTAGCCAGTATTAGCCAACCCAATATAACCCAACCTTTAACTCTTGACTGCATCGACCACTTACCATCAATAATTGATATAATTTATTTTCCCTCATCATCAATAGTATACTACATCAATTATTTTAATGTAATTACCACTATTAATATTTTTACATAATGTATGAAATAGATCAATAACATCCATCGTAGCTCTCACGTAATAGGCCTATACTAAAAAATCAATTTATATACCTTTAACTTCCCTTCCTAACATAACCTTAGATGTAAAATCTATTATTTTAAAAAAAAATCAATTTATGTTTGATATAAAAGGTAATAAAAGTATATATCTTAAAGTGGATGCAAAATATTATGGACCTTTATCCATGCTTCCCTGTGATGAAGTTATCCTAAAATGCCTCCATGATAGATAGCCTTAACTTCCTCACCAACATATTAAATTTGGAATTTTTTTAAGGGGATATTTGATGCAATAATTTTTTTTCTACCATTAATCCCAACTAATAGCTTATTTCCAAGCTTCCTCCATATCCATATCAGTTCAAAGATGGAATTTCCATACTTTTGGAGGAAACTATTAACATTGATTATGAAACTATTACACCTCATAGACCCATTCTTGTCTCTAAGTAACTTTGTCCTAAATATAAATATAATTGTAACTTCTTATTAAATATTGTGAAGCCTTTGCTTGGTCATATGAATACATGTCTGGTATTGACCTTAACATCAGTGTCTATAACATTATTACCAATCCCAATGTGAAATCGATGTGTCAAAATAAATGAAATTTCCTCCTAATATATCTACCTTGTGTCATAAATAAATCATCAATCTCTTAGATTATAAGTTCATAAAACCTATAGATTACTAGATGTGGTTATCAAAAAAAATTCTCGTATGCAATGAAATTACTATGGTCATTTGAATCTATATTGACTTTCATAATATCAACTTAACATGTCCTAAATACAACTTTACCTTAAATTAATTCCATTTTTAATTCTATGCATGGATATGACATTATATATCTCATGGATGATTTCTTAGGATATAATAATATTTCCATCACTCTCAAAGGTCAAAATATAACAACTTTCACCACTGAATGGGGAACATGTTGTTATGTTAAGATGTTCTTTGGCCTTAAAAATGTGAGTGCTAATTACGAACATTTAATGACCCATATATTTCATGATATCATCCATAAATACATACTTAAACACAACATACTTTATTAAAGTTATGTTTAACATACCTTGATTCATTATCTTACTCAAGATGAATTTATTTATCTTCTTGAAAAAGCATATAGAGCATTTGTATTGGTCACTATAGAAAACATGATACAACCTGTAAATGCCTATGCATTGGATATTTATGGCCTAATCTTGAAAAATATACCATCACATTGGATAATAAGTGCAATCATTTCCAATTTCATGATGATCTTATTCACTCTCGTCTAGTTGAGTTTCAAACCTTAGAATCTCCTTTGGCCATTTTACATGTGTGGATTATATTTTATTAGAAAATTACCTCAATTATAGGATGGCCATGTATTCATCACTTTATATGACCCTAACCTATATTGTTTAGGTATATATTAGGCTGACTTATGGCTTACATACTTTTCATATTATCTTATTGAATTTATATATGTTCTTAGTATGTTCATCTTATGAAATAAGCATGGATAAGTAGAGTATATATATGAGGTAGTTGTTACTCTTTTAGGATATATTTTGAATTATGTTATTATTTAATTTTTGTGAAGATTTCCCCTTTAAAACAACCCAGTCATAACTATCAAGTATTATAATATTTTTTTCATGTATTTTTGTATTTAATTATTTTAGTCTTAATTCTAAAACATATTATTCCATTATTTTTAAACATGCATTTAATTTAAATACAAGTGTTATAAAATAATCAATTTTGGAAGGTTTACAGTAATTAGGAGAGTTAAAGAATCTAAAAAACCATAAGTTGTAATTCGAGAATAAATTATTTTTTTCACCACTGCAATATTGTTAAAAATATTTTTTTTGAAAAAAATAAAATAGTAGTGACTAGATTTGTCTCAACGAGATGATTTTAATGGTATAATTTTTTGGTTCCCTTTTTTTGACAAAGCCTCCATCCTAGGGTTTTTGTATGGGTGGCCCAAACACTTAAAGATGGAAGGAAGGGTCAAGGCACTCTAAAAACTCCTCACAATTATGACATGGAGTCTAAAATTCAAGTTCATTAGTTTCTAAGGTAGTTTAATAACTTCAATCATATATACAAATAATGATGAGGAATAATTATGTTTAATCATTAAAATAGGACATGGATTAAATGAAGAATAAATTTTCAACTCTAATTACCTAGTTGAATACTATTACAACTTAGCTTCTGTAAAATAAACCTCCACCACTCCAATTAGGTTCTCATAATCAAAATAATCAAAATTACAATAATGGTTTGAATCACATGCATCTAATATTGTAAGTGTGTAAGTTTGATGGTAAACATCCACTCACTTAGATTATTTAAATAGATATTTTATTTGATCTATATCAGACCCCATGTGCATCAAAGGTGATCATGACATTCATATATTTGGAGCTTGATTAGTTAATTTGGTATAGTGATTGTGTGCTTAAAATAAAAAATAAGGGTTATCCTGTTAACAGGTCAAGGTTTACAGAGGATCTAAAAAATACTATCAAAATAACATTTCATAAAACTACTTCAATTAGGTATCAAAGTTATGATAAATAAGTAATATTAAGTATTATATTTATTAATTTAATAATTTATCATTATGAATTGATGACATTAATAAGAACAACATGAATAACATGTTCTTATGGGGTCTCAAATATAACATCCAACTTTATGTTTGTATGTTTAATCTAGTATCTAATTCTAAAGCCATACTATTCACACACTATGCAAAAGAAAATGATTTTATAAAAATAATGGCTTACGCTCATGGATATGAATGTAATTTCATATCACCATCATTTTCTCAACCCAAAAAATTTACCCCTCAACAAATTGAAGAGAAGTGTGCCAAAGGGTTGTGTTTTAGCTATGCCATCTAACATAGCAAAGGACATAAATGTGACAAAAACAAGTTTTCCTACATTAAAGGATCCAATGAATATGAATAAGATGATGAGGTATAAATTGAGGGTATAGAAGATCAGATGATGAATTTGAATATTATACACGTACTATCTCTTTGCATGTCATTTTAGGTATTAGTACCCCTAAAAATATTAAGGTGGTGGGCTTTTAGAAGAAATAAAAGATGGAAGTGTTGATTGACTAAGGAATTATGCATAATTTCATCAATAAAAAGTTATCTTATCTAGTTTAGTTAATATATTTAATTATTGTATTTATCCAATTCCAAAATTTCAAGTCTTGATTGTAAATGGTTGCGCATCCAACTATTTTTTACAAATTATATGGTACTATTATTTCCATGGGGAACTACTTGCTTAATTCTCTAATGTTTTTTAGTCCCATGGGTAGGGCTGACATTTTTTTTGGAGCATAATGGATCATGAATTTGAGTAAAATATAGATTAATTTATGATAAATGTCCATGCACTTTCATTCTTAAGGTAGGACACTTTAACTATAAGTGTTATGGGAAAATTCCCCCTCATTGGTTAATTCATATAAAATGATGAAGATTCCTAAAAAAAAAGGTTGAAAGATTTATAGCATGATTTTTTTTCCATATAAGTTTAAAAAAAAAAATGTCTACACATCTTTATGTACAAATTATTATTGATGACCAGCCAATAGTTTTTGGTGTACTGTCGAAAGGACTACCACCAAACATACAACATGAGAATGCCATAAGATTGATTTTATGTATTACCCCACCTAATATTAGACCATACAACAATCCTTATTATTAGAAAAGTGAAATTGAAAATATGATACAAGAAACACTAGAGGTAGGTATTATATGACATAGCCAAAGTGAATATTCATCCTTAGAGGTCATGTTATAGAAGAATTATGACACATGGAGGATGTGTCCTAAATATAAAGAATTCAAAAAGTACACCAACAAAGATAATTTCCCTATTCCATTAAGTGATGATTTTATAGATTAATCACATGGTGTTTTTTATTTACCAAACTAGATATTTATTTTGGATAACATAAAATTTGGATTAGAAATGAGAATATTCTTAAAATAGCTTTCATAACTCATGAAGGCCATTATGAGTTTAAGGTCATGCCTTTTGGTCTCACAAATACACCATCTACATTTTAGAGTTTGATGAATACTATTTTTAGGCTATTTTTAAGGAATTTTATGTCGGTGTTTTTTTATGATATCCTAATCTACAATGAAAATTGGGAAGAACATTCAAATCATGTGAAACATGTACTATTAGTTCTAGAACAATGTCAGATTTAAGCCAAACTTTCCAAATTTACTTTTGGAGTACATAAGGTTGAGTAATTATGATGTAGCACCATTATTACCTTTGTACATATTAGTCTATTTTCATGTTTTGAGTTATTAGGTAGAATTTGTGGTCCTAGCGGGTTTGTAAGAATCCATACTAGTTGATATAGCTTGATCATATTTGAATTTGACCCACTTAGGCATTTTCCCTCCTAAATGGTCTTTTAAAATATTTGAAATATCTTGTATTGGTTTTCAAGTTTATTAATGTTGTAAAAGGTCAATATGTTATAACATTATGTCATTAGGTATATTTAAGAGTTATTAGTGTTTATTTTTAAGATAATCCCAACGTATAAGTGGGAGTTATAAGGTAGTTCAATTAGTTTTGGAATAAAAGAACTTATATATGAATGTTATAGAAAGAGTCAATAGATGATGGGGAGGATAGGAGATAAACCCCAAAGGAATGAATAATATAATTTCTTGTTTTTTTAAATAAAAGTTGTAGTCCTTATTCTCTATGTGAGGACAATGAAAGTAATTGTACAAAGCAGAGTTTGTAAAGAACTTTTATAAAAGACATGTTTTACCATTATTGGAGTATTGGTAAGTTGTATATGATTTTTAATTATGTTTCAAGCCCTAGGTTATATGATTTAAAAAAAAATTAAATCATTGATTCAAATTTGTAGACCTAACAAATAATCCCTATTTTCTATGTGGAAGAGGTTATATGAATTTTGTGTATAGAGACAGGATTGAAAAAAATATTATATGGAATGTCATTATGGTTGTAAAGATGTGTTTTTTAATGAATTTAAGGATAATACAAGGTTATATTTTTTTTAACATGTATCTCTTGTAATAAGTAATCAAAATTGTGTTAGACTATATCTAACCCATGGTTTATAAATAACTTGAGACCTAAAGTGGTACAAAGGTGTCATAAATGGTAAATGTTGATTGATTAAGGTATGTGAACATTATATAGAGATTAATTAACCTTAAATTTTATTTATAATTCTTTTTGGAAAAATATATCTCAGTGAACCCCTTATAGGGTCCATATAGACCTAAGTTTGTAAGCGTAGTTAATTCAACATGTAAGAAAATCAACCTACAGGAGTCAGTTATAGGTAAAATCACTTGGGGTGGTTGAATCAATGATGATAGATATTTAAAAATTCAATTTATATATTTTAAAACTCTTAATCAAAACAACATATATCAACTTGATCAAGCAACATAAACATGAGACCTCATTCATTCAAAGCATTCATAAGATCAATCACATAACATATGATTCCTATGGGAAACCCTCATGGAGAATAAAACCTACTCTCAAGCCTAAAAACATATGGAATACCTGTACTATAAGGTTATTACAAATAATAGACCCTTTTGGTGAATCATCCACTTCTAAGTACGAATAACACCCATTTAGTTTAGATGTTGAACACCCACACAACACCTATAAAATCAAAATCTCCAAAACTTTGATTGCACTTAAATATGATGGAGACATAATGTATAACACCTCTATTTCAACCTTAAAACTTTATCAACCTTACTCACACAAGAAATACATCAAAATCACCCTTTTGGATCACTCTAAGATTCTTCACTCATCCTTAGCCACAAACTTGTTGGCGTAAATTAAGATATTACATTGTTTAGTTAGCTTAGTTAGATAGTATGAAGATATATTATAGCACTAATTAGGGAATTATTAGCATAATTTTTAAACTTGTATTTAGCATCGGTTAAGTGAGTCAGTTAATTGGTTAACAGTTACTGTAGGTTAGTAAATAGGTATAACTACTTTGCTATGTATTTATATGAACCTATTGTTGATCAATAATATTATTGAAGTATTCAATCATTTTTATGATTCATAGTGGTATGATATATATGATGAATGATTAAAATAAAATATAGGAGCCATTTTTTTATACATCACTCCCCTAAATGGATTTTTTTTTTGAGAAATGTTATGTAGCATAAGTTAAGTTTATAGTTTTATGATTTGATTTAGTTAATGGTTAGGTGATCAGTTACAAGTTTACATTTGCTTTGGTGCATGGTTAGGTGATTATTATATATCACTATAGATAAGTTTTTAAGAGGAAAGTTCATAGTAGACAAGTTCATAGCAAAAACTTATAAGAAACCAATATGGCTAAGAAAGCCTAAAACATGATAGCCATGCAAGAAGATGTAAGGGAAAAGGATCAATCAAATCATTCAATTTATTTTGATCCTTTAATGTGGAATAAGATTTAGTATTTTAATATTATCATACTAATCTATTGAGAATCCATATTTAGGCAAGTATTTACCCAACTTAACCTGTGTAGCCAAGTGCAGAAGGAATGCGCATATAAATGAAAGGAGTTATCTGAGACTAGTGAAGATAAAGCACATGATCCAAGTTACTATAGATATGAATAATTATCTCTCCCTATGATATCAATATCTCTATTATGTCTCAAAATCATCCATTCATGCATACTACCACATCACCCTTTATCAGTCAATAGTTATATCTGCTCAAAGTGAGTCCCTATCAAATAATTTAGAGGTTAATGCAAAGTGAGTCATTTTTTAGTTATTTAGTATAATTATGGGTTTAAAATTTTCTTAGATTCTTAAGTATCATTATAAATATTGGACTTTATCAATTAATTGGTTCATTTATTTTCAAGTCTCAATTCATTTATTAGATATTTTTGATATCAGGGTTTATAGTTTAATGGTAAATTAAAAGAAATTGAGTTGATATAGTTTGTCAATTTTTTGAAAGTCAAAGTTGTCAATCATAAATATCATCAAAATAGTTAAGTTATTAAAAAAAGTATGAATATTTTGTTTTGGATCCATTATTGATATTATAAAATGTCAAAAATCTCTTATATGGATGCATTATTAGGTGAACCCAACGTCTTAAGTCATGTGTCAGTGGGAGAGTTTTCTCCTTAGAAAATTGATGTAAATGAGCTTCATCAAGATATGAGTTGAGTAAGTAGCTTATTTAACTAGAGGTTGGAGGACAACTAACATCCTCTTGTCAGTCACCTATGATGGGAGCACATAATTGCTATGGTGATAATTTTTTATGTGTTTGTTTTATGTTTTGTAGTATATTTTTCAATAAAGTACTGAGCATTATTTTCTAGTTTTGTACCTCCTAAAAAAGAACATTTTGGTAAGTAAAATCACTAAAGTAGTTCTTGGTTCTTGGAAAAGGGTTTGTGGTAATTCGAGAAACAACTTAAGCATGTAAAATATTCAAGACCTCTTGCCACCTCTAGGTTCAGGTTCAACCTATAGTAGAAAACCATATGGGTTTGTATTAATCTAAGAAACCACTGAAGGTGTCAAGTAGAGAGATGTATTCCTATCACTTCTAGGTTTGTGGTAATCCTACAAGGAAAAACCAAGGTAACACTAAGACCATGAAGCCACAAAGATGGAATGCCACCTCAAAAAGTGAGTAGGCTACCTAGAGAGCGTAAATATTTTTATAGTGTTTGAAATAAAGGGGAGTACACTACAAGGAAATATGATGTTTGTAAAAATAATGTAATAAAGGGGGGAATGTTGGAATAAATTAAGATATTACATTGTTTAGTTAGATTAGTTAGATAGTATGGAGATCTATTATAGTGCTAGTTAGGGAATTATTAGAATAATGTTTAAACTTGTATTTAGCATTAGTTGAGTGAGTCAGTTAATTGATTGACAATTACCGTAGGTATGTAAATAGGTATAACTAATTCACTATGTATTTATATGAACTTGTTGTTTATCAGTAAGATTATCAAAATATTCAATCATCATTTTTCTTTAAAACCTTAGAAAATCTATAAACACAATAGAGACATGACCAAAAAGGTCATATACATAATCCTCACTTTGACCTACCTCTTTTCTCTATATTTTGCACTCTTAACACATGCTCTACTAACACATGTCTCTACTAGTCTCTCAACACCTATTCCATAACTCAAGAATCCATCACATTTGGTTTCACATTTTGTAGAGTCTTTATGAATATTATGTTCACAACCTTCCTTTTTAGCCACTACACATTCCTTCACTCTTAATCCATATACATGGGTCACCTCTAAGCAATACCCTCTTTACAATAGGCCTAAGTGTTATTTTAGGTCGTATGGAAACCCATTCACCTCTTTGAAACTTCTTCAAGAAATCTTAGAACATAATAACACTTTCACAATATATAGACACATGCCACGTGATATATATGTCTTCCTTAAGTGACAACATCCATCACAACACCCTTATGTTACAACATAATTATCCCAAACATCATTCTCTACATATGATCACCAAGAATAAGCACACAGATAACTTTCAAGTCTTTGATCATGTAGAATATGGATTGGTAAAACCTCCATAATCCACAAATATGGTCCTCACGAAGTATAAAACACAATCCAACACTTAGTTCATCTTAAAACATCGAAATACCATCAAGAATAACTCAATTACCCTTCTCGGTTTTATTACATAACATGAACACATACATAGTAAAATTTATAGATCAATAAATGACTATAAAAAACTTTAGACCTTAAAATAAATATTTATGGATGTTCCTTTAATTCCTCTATAACTTTTATTTTTACACCATGGTCAAATTTTTCATATATCAAAAGTTATAACACAAAACCTATAGATTGGTCTTCCCTCACAAATTTGAATATTTGAATTCGAATGGTCACTGAGCAAATGTTAAACTTTGAAAACTTTGACATCATATTAAGTCCTTTCATATTTTATAAAATATACACCATTGATATCTTTCAAAGTAGCCTCTACTTTTACTATGCTAAACATATGTCACTTTGACATCATTTTGTGCTTCCTGATAACTTTGAAATAAGATGAACCATCAGTCTTCTTAGAAGTAACTCAGTTTTTAAATTTTCTCATTGTTAAACATTAAACATGTTGACATAATCTCCTTTACCCTTAAAATATTTACCAAATACACACCATCGATCTCCATGGATCAGCCAGGTCTTTAACTTGCAATGCTCACTGTTAGATATTGATTAGAACTCCCATGATTATGACACTTGGCAGCCTCATGTGCCTTATAAACACCTTTTTGTCAATCCATGTGCTTCTACCACTTGGTAGTCTCACATGCTTTGTTGACTCTTTGACTTATCCTACATCATTGATCTTCATAAGTACAAATCACTGCTCACCATTAATATTTTATAATATTAGTGAGGTTGTGACACTTGTTAGCAGTGCATGCAACCTTTGACATGTTGAATTTGTACACACCATTGATCTCAATATTTATGATTAAGTTCTCATCATTGGATCTTCTATACCAATGACCTTAGACTTTAATGTGATTAACTTAATGGACTTTGACCTATCACATTCTATAAGATCAAATTTGAAACTATATAACTTGAGCTAAAAATCACTTCAAGACTCCAAATTTTTAGGGTAGCTTCTTGGCACTATAGACAAAATATCCATGTAAACCTTTGACCATTATTGACTTTCTTTGTACCTAAATTAAATTCACAAACTTACTAGTTCATACATGTGTAGTGATGGTCTAGCTTCTCTTAATATAGAATATGTAATTTTCTCATTCAAAACCATTATAAAACATACCAGAGCTTTGTTAAGACATATATGGATACCTCAAAACCTCTTCTTTGTCCTTACATACCTGAACAAGTACCATATCTATTCAAGATATCAAATAGATCACTTTGATATGAATGCATTAGTACGACATGATATCTTTGACATCAATGACAATATAAGACACTAATGATCATGATCAACAATATCCCCCTTTATCATTGATGGTGAAACACGTTCAAAATGACTTCTTAATTTTTGAACATCCTCATCAAATTGCATTTTGATCTTTCTCCCCATTTGAGATTAATGACTAAGGGCTTATCTTTTGATCCTAAGGACTTTAAAATAATTTTAAGACAAAAAAATGAAGGACCACCTCTAAGATATGATAAAATCTCCCCCTAACACTATGCATACCAATTATTACCTTGAACTTCTTAATCATTCTCCATGACTACACTCTTCTTTTATCATACTCTATAGACTCTATAGAGACAAAACACACTAGAACATCAAAAATTACTTGAACTCACCTTGAGAACACTAAGAGGGACTCCCCCTAGGTCTTATTAACTTGTGGACCCCTTGAACATATTGGTATTTTGGAGGAAATGACCAAAAAAACCACTTTTTCATATTAGGCTTGCTTAGAGGCCTTGTAGCCCTCTATAAACCTTGTATAACCCATAAAATTTTATGTATGAAATTTCATGGATTGAAATTTCATATTTGGAGTATAATCATATTTCCCCTCAAACATTGCAAAAATAAACACTCATATATTCCTCTACAATATACTTCCTTCACAAACCTATTAGCCAAGTAACCCTCTATTTACCCAAATCCTCCTTTATGGAACCATCCATGCACTTCCATAAGATTTTGAAATACGTTATGAGCACCCATTTGGTCATTTAAACTAATTAAGAAACCTTAGACCTCAATTAATTAGGAAAACTACTTTTCTAATAAACACCAAAACATGAGGTTTATAAGAGAAACTTGGTCAACACACCATCTTACAATCAAAGCCCAAATATGAAAATTTTCCCATACTTAGAAGTCATAAATACACACTTATGGACTAATTTTTTATCCTAGATTCCTTTGGGAGTCCATACTTACTATGTCATGGTTTTTGACCTGCATACCCTTAAGCACAAACTGGGAAACCTGAGAGCAAACAAAAAATTCTCCAATTGCACACAAAATATCTTCAAATCTTTAAATCACCTAGAAAAAATCTAAATAAAGTCATCACACCTTTCTATTCCATTAAGACACCTTGAAAAATTTTAATGACACTTGGATATCTCCATACCCAACCTGTAGACCTTGCACACATAGCTTCATTACATCACAACATCTTGGAGAAGATTTATAAGACTCATTGCTCCCCCTTAGACAAACATATCTTAAAATTATATTATTTTCCTATAACATCAACCAAATCTCAACTAGAATCCACTATGCTACCTCTTGCTTCTCAAGTGTCTCTATGAAGCCTAAATAGAAACACCCTAACTCACAGTGTCCTATAACAATGTGAAACCAGAAGTTGCACATAAATCCTCATAGTCCTCCTCCTTAGACATATTATACTTATATTTATTATTTTTCATATTATGCTTAATAGAAGCAACATGCTCATCCACTACAGTATTCTCTTTTTATTCCAATCTTGATTTGATAATACATAGAGACAACAATAATCATGACATACCTTCTCAACTGAAGAAAGAGACTCATCACTAGATATTGATAACTGATGTTATTTGCATATATATACACACCTTAGAATTAGTCTCAAATAGCACCTTGGTCTTCTCCTTGAGCTCGGTCTTTTCATTCTCAATAGGAATAAACAGTGGGATCTCTTTATTCTCTTGAACCTCTATAGCATTCTCCACATCACCAAATAGACTACTTGGACCTATAGACTCATTATGACTCATAATTTTCATATTTAGTTTCCATAAGTTATATTTTCTTCTTTATTTCACTCTAGGAGTATGATTAAACTTATTTTGACTTGATGGCCTTTGATTGCAGAACCTAACAATATGACCAATCTTCTCACAATTATAGCAAACCATTATTCTTGAGGGAAACTCAACTTGCTTTACCTTATTTAGACAATATTTTACGAAGTGTCCCACATCATGATAGTTAAATAATTCAAAATTTATTATGTTATTTGATTGATAATTCCATTCATTTTTAATGGGTCCTCTACACTCTCTAGCCCCATGACCAAACTGATTACAAGTGTAATAGTAACCATTGAACATTTCATACATAATGTCATTTGGTTGTCTAATCCAATTTGTCCTCATTATTTCAACACCTTTATTCCTTTACTGATGATTTATCTTCAAGGTATGATTGTCCTTGTTCACATTGGTCTTTATTTTGTCTTGAGTTACATTCTCTTGCTCTTCTTTGTATCCAAGTCTAGTTTTATCACTAGCATGCTTTTGACTATTCAAAATGTTGTCTAGATCACATGAGGTATTTTCAAACATCACATATGACTTCATATTACTAGATGTCTTTTCTAACTCAACTATTAATGACTCATTTTGAATTTCATACCTTTATCAATCATCTTCTTTAGCTTTAGACTTGTGTATAGGATTTATAATTAACAACTGAGATGCTTGACTATATCTTCATGCTCCTTGGTATCTTCATTCATTCTTCCCTCAAAGACACTAAACTGATCTTCATAGTCCTTGATTTGAGATTTCATCTTCTTGGTTTTCTTCTTCTCAATCTTTATATCTTCAAGGGCATTAATCAACTTAGTCTCACAATCCTCCCTATTTTTTTCAACCTTTGTATCACTCCAAGTAGACTCTTCTTGATATGATCAAATTCCTTATCTTGCCATGAAAATAAATTAATCTTCAAAAGGACAATCATATTCATTATCAAACTCAAAATAAATATCTTCACTCTCATCTTATGAGCTAAAATATTTATTGGTGTAGAGAATTTTCTTGTTCTTTAAGGATTTCTTCTTGTTGTCATAGTTTATAAATCCTTTCTTCCCCTTATCAGACTTGAATATCTTCTTTCCTTCATCTTATATTTAACCATGATCTTCATCATAATTCTTCTTATGCTTATGAGGGCACTTGTTATCAAGGTGTCCTACTTTTCCACAATTAAAACATTTGAAAGGTAGTTTACCCTTATACTTCCTTGAGCCTATTTTCAATTTTTTTGTTAACAAAGTTATTAGTTCATCATCAAATAACTCATCATACTTGAATTTCTTACCTTTAGTTATCTTCTCAGTTTGATTCATTTCTATCTTGAATGTTACATCCTTCTTTGGTAATTTATCATCATTGACTCTCATCTCATAGGTAGTAAGGATTCCATGTATTTCATCCATATTTATTTGAGTAAGATCATGACTTTCTTCTATAACAGACACTTTGGAATCAAACTTGAGGAAGAGAGACCTTAATAACTTTTGTAGTATAGTATCTACTTCAAGCTTCTCTCTAAGACCTCTGATAATTTTCACAATATCATCAACTCTCTATAAAAAGGATGACATAAAATCTTCTTCCTTCATCTTGAGACTCTCAAATTATCTTCAGTGAGTCTATAACTTAGCCAAATTGACCTTTGAATCCCCTTCATAGATGATCTATAATTTATCCCATATTTCTTTGGTAAATTTAAAATAAATAACCCTGGTATACTCAGTCTTTGAAATTCCATATGTGATGGCATTTATTGCATTGGAATTGTTCTCACTTAGCTTCTTATCATTTTCACTAGCTAAAGGGGTTGGGGGAGTTGAATATCCATCCACAATAGATTGAAAAATGTCAAAACCTATTGACATGATGTAGGTATTCATATTTTCGCTTCAAAAAATATAATTGGACCCACTGCACATAAGTGATTGATTTGTAGAGAAACCCTATATCTATTGACTTTTCATATTATACATTGGATAACCTTCAAGTGGTTAAACTCAAAACAAAGCTCCTACTCTAATACTAATTGTTAGAGGTATAATCACTGAGAGGGGGGGGATGAATCATTGATGCCAGATATATCAAAATTCAAGATATATCTTTTATAACTCTTAATCAAAATAACATATATCAACTTCATCAAGTAACATAAACATGAGAGCTCATTCATTCAAAGTATACATAAGATCAATCACATAACAAATTATTATTATGGGAAACCTTCATGGGGAATAAAACCCACTCTCAATACTAAAAACACATGGAATAATTTTCCAATAAGATGATTACAAATAATAGACCCTTTTAGTGAAGCAACCACTTCACAAGGAGCACCCACCCCTATGTATGAAAAATCACCCACTTGCTCTAGATGTTAAGAACCCACACAACACCTATGAAATAAATAGCTACAAAAATTTGATTTTAGTTAGATTTGATAGAGACATATTGTATAATTCCTCTCTTTCACCCTTCACACTTTCTCAACCTTGTTCACAGAAGAATGCATCAAAGGCAGCCTTTTGGATGACCCTAGGCTTCTTCACTCATCCTCGAACACAAACCTATAGTAAAATTTTAATCAAAATATATACATGACCAAAAATTTCATACACATAGTCATCACTCTTACTTGCCTTTTTTCTCTATCTTCTGCACTCTCAACACACGTTCTTCTCACACATGTCTCTACTAGTCTCTTAATACTTATTCTATAAGTCTAGAAAACATCACATTTGGTTTCACATTTTATAGAGTATTCATGAATATTTTGTTCACAACCTTTCTTGTTGGACACAACACATGACTTTACCCTTCACTCTTAAGGCATCTACATGGGTCACCTTTAGGTATTACCCTCTTTCAAATAGGCATAAGTGTTCTTTTAGGTCCTATGGAGACCCATTCACCTTTATGAAACTTATTTAAAAAAAATTAGAACACAAGAACAATTTATAAATGTATAAAACCATTTAAAAATATCTATAGGTCCTCTTTAAGTGACAACATCCATCACAACACCATTCTACTATAGCACAATTAACCCAAATATCATTTTATACATACGATCACCAATAATGAAAACATAGTCAAATTTTAATCCTTTGATCATATAGAATATGGATTGGTCAAACCTCCATAATAAAAATATATGGTAATCATGAATTATACAACATGCTCCAACACTTAGTTAATCTTGAAACATTGAAATACCATAAAAAACAACTCAATTACCCTTCTCAAGTTTATTACATAACATGAACACAAACATAGTCAAATTCGGAGATAAATAAAATTGATGTTACAAACACTAAAACCTTTAAATAAATATTTATATATGCACCTTGAACTATTCTGAAACTTTTCTTTTTATACCATGGTCAAATTCTTCATATATCAAAAGTTATCACACAAAAACTATAAATTAGTCTTCCCTCACAAATTCAAATATTTAAATTCTAATAGTAATTGAGAAATTGTTAAACTTCAAACACTTAGCCATCATCTCATGTCTTCACATATTTGATCAAATACACACCATAGATCTATTGGAGAGTATCCTGATCTTTAACTATGCTAAATATCTATCACTTTGACTTCATCTCATGCTTCCTGCTAACTTAAAAAAAATATGCATTGTCGATCTTCTTAGAAGTAGCTCATTATTTACCATTTCTCACTTTAAACATCAAAAATGTTGATGTCATCTTATGTACCATTAAAATATTGACCAAATACACATTGTCTATCTCCTCAGATCAACCAGGTCTTTAACTTGCAATGTTCACCATTAGATCTTGATCAAAACTCCCATAATTAAGACAGTTGGAACTATCACGTGCCTTCTAAACACTTTATTATCAGTCCATATGCTTTTCAAAATTGGTATTCCTACATGATTTGTTGACTCTTTGACTTGTCCTAAACTATTTATCTTCATAAGTATGAATCACCTCTCACTCTTAATCTTCTATCAGATTAGTGAGATTATGACACTTATCACTAGTGGGTGCAACCTTTGGCATGTTGAATTCATACACACCATTATTCTCAATATATACAATTAAGCACTCACCATTATATATTTTAGAAAAATGACCTTATACTTCAATGTGATTAAACTTGATCGTCTCTGGCCCATCATAATCTACTAGATCAACTTTGAAGCTTTATAACTTGAGTTAGAAATCACTTCAAGACTCAAAAATTTTAGGGTAGTTTCTTGGCACTATAGAAAACATCTTCATTTAAAAATTTGACCATTAATGAATTTATTTATACCATTATTGACTTTATTTTTACCTAAATTAAATTCACAAACTTACTATTTCATACATATTTGCATGATGTGTAGTGATGGTTTGGCTTCTCTTAAGATAGAATATGCATTTCCATCATTCTAAATGCTCATAAACATACTAGAGCTTTGTCAATACATCTATGCATGCCTCACAACCTCTTATTTATCCGTATAGACTTGTACAAGTTCCATATCTCTTGAATCTATCAAATATATCAGTTTGATATTAATACATTAGTACCACATGCTCTCTTTAACATCAATGACAATCTAAGACACCAATGACCATGCTCAACAGAGTTTGTAGGTGAGATATAATAGTTGTAAAGGGTGTCTAACTAAGTTACATGCCTAAAACAATTATCTTAGTTTTTTGGAACCTTATAGAAAAATTTAAAATGAATTTTATCCTTTCTCAACCATTTTTTGACTATTTAAACCCTATTTTAGGGTTTCAAACAAGAAATTGGATTGGTGAAAATATTGATATCAAAATGCATAAAGATAATTTAAGGGTTTTATGTGGTTTATGTATGGATAAGTATGGTTTGAAATATTTTGAGTGGTAAAATAGGGGTATGAGGCATAATAGGCCTAATCCAAGACCTAAAAGTGGCTTAAAAGGTGGGCTAAGGAATGAACGAGGGTATGAAAATTTAGAGAAAGATAAAAGAGCTTAAATGGTATTGTAAACTAGTAGTATTTTATGAAATTGAGAAGTTCATAATCCATAAAAAGAAAAAATCCTCAAAAAAGGTTACTAAAAAGCTTGTATCAAAGGAAGAAGACAATGAAGGTTATGAAAATTGTAAATACAAGACTTGTAAGTGCAAAAAAGTTGTAAAGGACTACATAGAAGGGGTATAATTGTGTTAATAACTTATAAAAATCCAATCATATATAAAACCAAGTTATTCATTAAACATTTCATTAATGAATGAATAAAGTGTAGTGAGATTTAGAAGTAAAAGAGAAGGGTGAGACTATTTAGAATGATAACTAAATCAGAGAGATGTATATAGACCCAAATCAAATAATTAAATACTTTATTTTAACAAGTTTTTAAATAGGTAAAGAGATAGAGTTAAGTGGTCTATAAAAAGGACATCAAAGTTAAGTGTTGTTGGAAGAGGTGAAAGTAGGTGTACATGTTTATTGTTTTCCATCCAATCTAGTCAATTCACAAATGACCTCTACATCATTTTGGTATTAGATCAGTAACATTCTATGGCAAAGGCATGTTTGGTGTTTCAAAATTGTTAATTACTTTGTATCAAGATTTTTTTGACTAAAGTTGAAATATTTCTTGGAAGGTTGCATTGAGAATATTGTGAGAATGTTAGTAAGGTTGTAGCTATGAAAAGAGAGGCAAAAGTATAAGTGAAAGAGAAGAGAGATAGAAAAACCCTAAAGATAATAAAGCTTGAAGAGAATAAAGAAGAGCTAGTGAGAGCTATAGGAGAGAAGATCAAGAGTGAACATGAAGAGGGAGAAGAGAGTCATAGGAAAAATATGAGAGAGAGAGAGAGAGAGAGAGAGAGAGAGAGAGAGAGAGAGAGAGAGAGAGAGAGAGAGAGAGAGAGAGAGAGAGAGAGAGAGAGAGAGAGAGAGAGAGAGAAGAGAGAGAGAGAGAGAGAGAGAGGTCAAGAAGTATAGTGGGAAGGCTTGTCAAGATAAGAGATAGGTCCAAGAGAGAGATACTTAGAGAGAGACAAATAGAAAAGAGTGAAAAGGAAATAAGAAGGGATTGATGAAGAGTGAATGATACAAGAGGATGCAAGGAAGGAAAAGATAATTGGAAGTAGATAAGGATTACCTTCCAAAAAAATTCATTTATAGCAAGACAAGAACCAAAGTGAAGAGAGAGTAGTAAAATTTTCCAAGATATGTAAAGAAGAGAGTGTAGTAGTTAAAGGGAACTTCAAGGAGTTGAAATTAAGATAGAAGGAGATGTTGTAGATAGACCATCAAGGTGAGTTGTTGTGTAGTGATCACTTACAAAGGTTGTTTACAAGTTTATATTATCATTTGTTCCTAATACAAAACAAGAAGTATCTATAATTATTTGTTGAGAAGGTGGGTATGTTGATAGAATTGGCTATGGAGGGAGAAGTTAATAATTAGGTGAAGAATGAACAACAACAAGAAGTGGATAGTGAGGTTGAAGAGGTTGAGAGTTTTGAAGGAGAAAAGAGAAAATAAAAATCAATACTCCCATAAGAAGAAAAACCAAGCATAGAAAGAACAAACATGCAAGTGAAAGAGTTTAATTTCTAAGAAGACATTCAAGATATCTTTTTCAATAACTTGTGTGTTCCATGTGTAGGTTGGCTATAGAATCATAACTAGGTGTTAAAGATGATAAATTAGGAGATACATGTGAAAGAAAATGACCTCAAAGGAGAAAGAAAGAGAGAGATGAGTCAAGAAGGATCCATCATAAATTTAATCAAGCATAAATAAGGCTTATGTGTCTCAAATAGGCCTTGGGATCCATGAGGAGATGCCTTTGAAGAACAAGATGCTATGAATAACATGAATTTCATATCATTTATAACTTTCATGGAAAATTTTTCTTTCTTGCTCCTCATATGATGTAGGATCATCAATACCTTTGTATATTTTATTATATTTTCATGTTTTGAGTCTTTAGGGAGTTATTTTGGTCATATGGGGTCTTTAGTAATCCATACTATTTGTTATAGCTTGATCAAATTTGAATTTGACCCACATAGGCATTTTCCCACCTAAATGATCTTTTCATACATTTGAAATATCTTGTATTGGTTTTTAAGTTTCTTAATGTTGTAAAAGGTAAATATTTTATGACCTTGTGTCATTAGGGGTATTTAAGAGTGATTAGTGTTGTTTTGTATTTGTTATTATCTTAAGGTAGTTAAGAGACTCCCAACATATAAGTGGGAGTTACAAGGTAGTTATATCAATTTTAGAATAAAAGAATTGATAGATGAATGTTGTAGATAGAGTCAAGAGAGGATGAAGTCAATTTGAAGTGTGTAAAGGAGATAAACCCAAAAAATAATGAATAATAGAATTTATTATTTTTTAAAATCAAAGTTGCAGTCCTTATTCTCTATGTGAGGACAATGGAAGTAACTATGCGAAGTAGAGTTTGTAATGAAATTTTATAAAAGACATGTTTTAGCATTATCAAAGTATTGGTAAGTTGTATGTGATTTACACTTGTGCTTCAGGAATTGGGTTATATGATTTCAAAAAAAAAAATAGTTGGTTGATTCAAAGTTATAGAGTAAACAAATAAGCCATCCTTGTTGTGCAGAAGAGGTTGTATAAATTCTATGTATCGAAAGAGGATTGAAAAGAAATATTGTATGAAACACCATTATGGTTGGAAAGATGTGTTTTTGAATTCATTTAATGATTTTACAAGGTTATATTGTGTTTTGAACATGTATATCTTGTAATAAGTAATAAAACTCTATGTATTATGTGTTAGACTATATCTAATCCACAATTTATAAAGAACTTGAGACTTAAAGTGGTATAGAGGTGTCATAAATTGTAAATTATAATTAATTAAGGTATGTTAAAATTACACACACACACACACACACACACATAAACCTTTAGTTTGGTTTGGAATTCATTTTGGAATAACAGATCTCAAAGAATCCCTTCTAGGGTCCATACAGACCTGAGTTTGTAAGCATAGTTAATTAAAAATGTGAGAAAATCAACCTACAAGAGTCTCTAGGTGAGATCTAATGGTTGGAAAGGGTGTATAGCTAAGTTATATACCTAAAAAAATGATCTAAGTTATTTGTAAATTTATATAAAACTTAAAAACGAATTTTATACCTTCTTAGCCAGTGTTTGACTATCTAAACCTTGTTCTAGGGTTTCAAACAAGAAATTGGATTTATGGAAGTTTGAATTGTTGATATGTTCTAAAAATTGGTGAAAATATTGATATCAAAATTTATAAATATAATCTATTAATTTTAAGTGGTTTTAATATGGATAAGTATGGTTGGGAAGAGTTTGAGTGGTAAAATAGGGGTAGGAGGCCTAATTTGAGACCTAAAAGTGGCTTAAATGGTGGTTAAAGGAATGAATGAGGACATGAAACTTCATATAAAGATAAGATATCTTAAAAGGTACTGAAAAATATTATTATTTTAACAAAGTGAGAAGTTAATAATTCATACAAAGCAAAAAGCCTTTAAAAAGGCTATTAAAAAGCTTATATCAAAGGAAGAAGATATTGAAGGTTATGAGAATTATAAAGATATGACTTGTAGGTGGAAATAAGTTGTATAAGGATTAAATAGAGGTGTAATACTAGTGTCAAGAACCTAGAAAAGTCTAAGAATACATAGAACCAAGTTACTCATTTAACCTTCCATTAAGGAATGAATAAAATGTAGTGAGATTTACAAGCAAGAGTGAAGGGTGAGACTATTTGGAATGATAACAAAATCAGAGAGAGGTATATAGAAAAAAATTAAATAGTTTAATAGTTTAGTTTAACAAGTTTTTAAATAGTTAAAAGAGACAGAGTTAAGAGGTCTAGACAAAGGATATCAAAGTTAAGTGTTATTGGTAGAGGTGAAATTAAGTGTACATGTTTCTTGTTTTCCATCCAATTTAGACAATTCATAGATGACCTCTGCATCAAATTGGGTTATATTATTTCACATAAATGATTAAAATTCTACCCCAATAATATCAAAACTATGATTTAATGTCAAGTTCCAAAGACCCTTAGGAACCTTTATTGATTTTTTAGGCTAATATATTACTATCACAAATTTATAAAAAATTATGGTAGCATAATAACTCTACTCAAATCCTTGTTTAATAAATATTCATTTCATTAGAATCAACTAGCTACCAAGTCATTTGAGAAGTTTAAATGAGTTATGTGCACCACTCCAAATTAGGTGACTCCTAATTTTACAAAAGTTTTGTGTTTAAATGTGAGGCATCAATATATAGGATAGGGGAAATTATCATGAAATAAGGAAGACCGATTTAATTTGAGATTTGAAAACTCAAGGTTAAAATTAATATCAATTTAATCTATGAAAAATATATGATGGTTATTATTCATGTATTCAATTAGGGAAGGCCTTATCTAATGGGTAAACACTAATCATGATAGTCTAAAACATTAGAAAAATGATTTTCATCAGAAGAATAAATAAAAGGGTGACTAAAATGTTAGTATATGAGTTTGAAGTAGTCTATAAGAAATTAAAATATAATGTGGTAGTATATGCACTTTCCAGGAGGTATGAATTTGTTGAGGCATTGTTATGTGTAATGATCATTTATAAAGTATATTACTTAGAATAAGTAATGTCATAATGGGATAATGATAAGGATACATGGATCCTGATTAATAATTTTCAACATGGTTTCAGTGTTTTTAAATAAATTAGTGGAAAAGGAATACATTATGGTATAAATATATATTATACCTACATAAGTATTTTGACCTTAAACACAAGATCATTCAAGAGCTTCATGCATCTCCAATAGGGGAAACTCAGTATTTTTGAATATATATCATTAAATCAAACAAGGTTAATTTTGGGAAGGACTCAAGCTGGATATACAAATATTTTTATCAAAATTAATTTTTTATCAACAAAATAAAGGAGAAAAAATTAAGACACTAGGTATTTTATATCATTTATCCATCCCTAGCTAGAGGTGGGAGAAATTTTCAATGGATTTCATTATAAGGTTGTTGAGGTTTGAAGCTAAAAATGTCATCATGGTAGTTTGGAGTGACTTAAAAAGCATGATATTTTTTTCCTTATCACAATAATCACAAAAGTTTTTAGGCAGTATAAAAGCTATTTCTTTTCTCAATATAGTTCAAAATCTATATTGTACTCCCAAAATCATTCTAAGTGATTGTGATCTTATCTTCACTAATAACCTTTTGACTGATTTATTTACATGTTTGGTTATTTAGTGGATCATATACAATTATATAATCCTCAATATAATGGGAAAATAAAGGTTTTCAACAAATTCCTAGAAGGGTATCTAAATTATTTTTCATCAAATAAACAAGAACATTGGGTCCATTGGTTGCTACTAGCAGAATTGTGGTACAACACTTCCTTCCATACCTCTTATAAAATTTCTCCCTTTATGGAATTTTATCAATATAATCCCCAATAAATCACTTTATCCTTGAAGGTGAAACCTAAAGTTCTAATTTTTGAGGAACACATTCAACATCAATAGGAGGTACTAACTAGTTAAAGGGATAATTTAGTAATGATACATTATAGAATGAAGAAACAAGATAATTAGAACCATAGTGAGAGGAATTTGATAATTTTTATTGGTTTTTATAAGATTTCATCCATATAATTCAATGTATTTTAATTAATATAAAAATGATAATAAACTTTATCCTAAGTATTGTGGTCCTTATCAGATCTTGCATAAAATTGGCAATGCAACATACAAGCTATAACTACCCCATTCCACTTGAATACATCATGAATTTCATGTATTTTTCCTAAATAAGGTCATTAGATAGATATTTTACACCCAAAATAATTTACCTAAACTGGATGAACAAGTTAGAGTCATTATGGATCATGAGGAGATCCTTTATACACACATAAAAAGGCTACAAATAAGAGAGCTTAAAGAGTATGTGATCAAGTGGTAGTGTATGAATCATGAAGATGAAACATGGAAGGATGAATATATACTTAAATAACATATATATTTGATTTAATGTTTATGGTAACATTTTTTTAAAGGTGAGGTTCATGTTACACCTTTTATCATATAGTGTGTTTAGGGATATGTGTGGTCAACTTGTGGTTTACATACCTTTTATAATATCTTATTTCATTTATATATGTTCTTAGTATTATTAAAATATGGAATAAAAATGGATAAGTAGAGTATATATATGAGGTAGGGGTTAGGGGTTAGTATTTTAGGATCATATTGAAAATTATGCTCTTAATCCATTACTGAATAGGTTTTCCCCTCAAATAGGTTCAATATAATTATCAAGTATTCTTATAATTTTTATAAATTTTTTTATGGATATAATTATTCTAATTTTAATTATATTATATGTTAGTCCATTGTTATGAAAAATCCAATTAATTTCATTACATCATTACTACCATTGAACACTTTACCAAGTGGGTTGAAGTTATGCCCCTTGTAAAATTTACTATCATCATTATCTAAATATTCATTAGTAATAAAATCATATGTCATTTTGACATTACTCACACCATCATCTATTACAATAGATGTAATTTCAAAAATGAAGACATGAAACAATCGTGTGCCATGTTTAAAATCATGCAAATTTTTTTTACACCTTATCACCTTAAGTGTAATGGTCAAGATGAAGCCACTAAAATATTCCTTAACAAGATATTGCAAAAGACTATTATGGACTCTTTATTTAACTATAAATTCAATTTTTACCTTACACTTTGGGATTATCGCTTTAGTATTTGTATTGCCATTAGGAAACTCATTACTCTTTAGTCCATGACTCTGAAGATGTCTTACCTTTAGAAGTTTAGTTACCTTCCTTATAGATCTTTATTTATGACATCATTACTAATGAATATATTCATGAATATTATATTCATACCTTATATTTTATTTAAGAGCGATGTATGCATACTCTACAACATAATAACCAATCTAAGGATCACATCATTAAACAACATAACAAAAAAAATCAAATTCTATACTTTAAATGTTGATGAATTAGTGCTTAACATAGATTAAAACCATGATAAAGAGTAAAGTATGAAAAAAATTTGTGTGGTCCTTACTTATTCAAAGACATTTTTGGACCTAGCACTTCAACACTACAAACCAATGACAGATAATATAAAATGGGCATACCAAGGTCAGTTTTGAGATTAGGCATACCAAGGTCAATTTGATATGCTAATTTTGATCTAGAGGTCAATTAAAAAAATTTACCAAATCATAATAAAACTTTCATCAATACGTAGGTCTCATTGAGACCTTTCTAATAGTATGCAAAATGTAGAAAATATAGCTCGTATGCTCATTATGCAGCTGGTCAAAGTTTTGATCAAGCTGGTCAACATTGGTCAAAGTTGTTCAAACTATAGAAATTGAACATTTTGGAATAATTTTAAATTAGTTTCATGGCTAAGATATCATGATGAGATTTTTGACACATTTTATGGTTCAAAAAATGGAGCCCGTATGTGAAAGTTATGACCAGTCAAAGTTATGGTCAAAATAATGATGTGGGAATAAAGTGACGTGGTAATATGATTCGACCCAATAATTTAATACTTGGGGATAAACATATTACCTTGGAAATTGGGGAATAATTATCACCCCATATTTTTTAATTTGATTGATAATTTAAAATCCCATGAAAATTAGGTATGGGATAATTATGAAATTTATAAAAATAGATTTGGATAATCATCCCAATCAAAAAAAGTGGACCCATAACAAGTATATAAAGGGGTTAGAGATTAATTTAATTTCATTAAAAATTTTCAAAGCTATCATCAGAGCTAAGATTTGAAGAGTGAAGAGCTAAGAGCTAGAGCCGAAGAGCAAAGAGCTGAGAGTTGAGAGCTAGAGCCAATAGCCAGAGTTGAGAGTTAAAGAGCTTAGAGCCAGAGCTAGATAGTTCCAGCCATACATTGAGTGTTTGGATATGAGGTAATTTTTTAATGCCTCAAAGTGAAGCCTTGGTAGACTATGTATTATCCTTAACATAACAGTTTGTAGAGATCTCATGTTTTGAGAGACTTGGAGAGGGTTTTGCATCTCGATGTAAACTAGGGGTTTGTCCTAAACTCTGAGATGATTTCAAAAATATATTTAAATCCCTATGATTATTTTCATAAGAGTATTTTATAAGTATAGATTCAATAATTTTGGTATAAAATCCATATGATTGTGGGATTGTATTGTCAGCAAAGGATTGGAAGATCTGGTCTAGAGCTTTCAAGATTTTATATCTATTACCAAAATTATAAGCATTCTCAGAGTATCCATTTTAAAATCATGAGGGAAGACCATGTACTCACTTTTCATGAAAATGGATTGGTTTGTATTATAAGTAAACCTAGAGATGTAGGCATTTTCTGAACTCCATAATCAACTCTTGTGTAATGTGGAGATGTGCTTATTATCAGTTGATTTTTGTTTGTGAATTCTTTTCCACATTTTGATTAATTTCATTGATTAATCATTATTGAATACATAATTAAATTTAACAAATAATTAAGATTCATTGTGAAACTATTTTCATGGAAATTAGTGTAAAGTTTACAGATCAAATTTGGTATCAACGTAGTTAGTATGCTAGGTTAGCTTTTGTTTATGTGGATTTGATATCAGTTAAGTTCAGTTTGGTTTCCAATATTATTACAAACTATTTGGGACTATTAATATTCCATTTGAAATTTTTGGAATTAGGTTGTTTGCAGGGAACATGAAGCATTCTCAAAGTATCGATTTCAAAATCATGAGGGAAGGCCATGCACTCACTTTTCATGAAAATGGATTGGTTCATATTATAAGTAAACCCAGAGATGTAGGCATTTACTGAACTCCATAATCAACTCTTATGCAATGTGGAGATGTGCTTGTTGTTAGTTGATTTTTGTTTGTGCATTATTTTCCACATTTTGATTAATCATTATTGAATACATAATTAAATTTAACAAAAAATTAAGATCCATTGTGAAACTTTTTGCACGAAAATTAGTGTAGAGTTTATGGATTAGATTTGGAATTAGAGTAGTTAGTATGCTAGGTTAGATTCTAATTATGTGGATTTGATATCAATTAAGTTTAGTTTGGTTTCCAATATTATTACTAAATATTTAGGACTATTAATATTACATTTGCAATTTGTGGAATTAGGTTGTTTGTAGGGAACATGAAGCCATGGGCAAAGCCTTGAAAAGAGAGAGGATTAACGAGCTTGAAGAAATTAAATGGTAGATCCAAGAAGAGAATGCTTTCCTAAGAGCTCATTTTTACTCCTTGGAAGAGGAGATTTCCCACTAAAAATTAGAGTTATAATCCAAGGATGAACTCTTGGCACAAATTTGGGATGAAGAAAAACACTATCTTCATTAATTACCTTCCATTACAAATGCAAGCACTATGACTAATGAGTGCATTGTAATTTATTCATCCATTAATTCCCTTCATTAAATTTTATATGTTTTAAATATTGATTTTGGTAGTTTTGAGAAACACACTAAGGGCATTGGATCTAAATTGCTATTGAAAATGGGATTTGATGGAAGAAGCCTTGGAAAGAATGGCCAAGGTATTACTAACCCAATATAAGTAGAGCATATATCTCACCCAATATAGGTAGAGCATGTAGGATTGGGTTATGATAGTGAGAAAATGGATATTGGAGAGATTTCCTCCATTATTGTAAGAAGATAGGCATCTGACAACCAAGATCTAAGGCCACTAGTAAAGTAGAATTCCTCCTTGCAAAGGAATAATGAGTGATGTAAGAAATTAGGTAAAAAAGGTATTAAAATTCCACCTCCTTATTCTTACACTAGAAAAAGAACCAATAAGAATGTGAATTCCAATAATTTTGATTCATTTTTTCCATATAAGCAATTTGGCTTCAATATTCAGAAGATATTGCATTCTTTTCCTTGTACATTTTATGGATTGAATAACCATTGTGCCACATATTATTGGAAAAGATAAGCTTTGTTGAAGTAGCGTATAGGTGCTAAAGACCATTCTTGTACTGATAAAGTGAGAAATGATAAATGGGTGACCTCACTTAAGAAGGATGTATGTATGCATTGTCATGTGAGTGGACATTGGGTTGAGCAGTGTTGGAAAATCTAACCATCCGACCATCTTGGCAATGGTAAGAAGAAGATCGTCTATAAACCTGTTGATAAGGTAATTAATGGAGTTTTTTTTCAATCAACCCATGTAGATGTTAGTAAATCCACTAAGAAAATTAAACACCCTAAACAAGAGAGTCTGATTAAGAGGGTTAGTAAACAATTTTTGAATTTCATGATTTCATGATTGGGAACACTTCGAGATAGGTTTATCATGTGAAGTTTTTAATTATCACACTTGTATTTGAAAATATCTATTTTTTGGAATCTCTAGTATTAGCTTTATGAGTTTATTATTGAATTATCTAACTCATTGATCAGCTTGGGGGATTGATAGTAGTATACAAGTTGTTGGAAATGATTCAATTTTTCTATAGTATATTTTAAAGAATTATTGCTATTTTGGGATGCATCTATTTGTGGCATGTGTATAATTAGATGAATTTGTAAGACCTTGTTGGAAAATGTTTGAAATGCTAGACATTATACACTATTTGTTGTTTCCATAGTGGTTTTGGCATATTAAGATCCACGTCTAGGAAGTGTACTGTGACATGGTTACAATAATTAACATATTATGTTTACATTAACAAACTTGTTTTGTAGTTACATTGGTGAATTTTGCAATGTTTGGCAACTCACTACTTACAAGATGTGATAGTGATAAGACAATTTGATCTATTGTGACCTTATTGGTGTTGCAAGATTTAGTATAACTTATTCCTTATTTTTAGGCTTATTCCATTTTTGAGTTATGAATCATATTTTTCCACTATTATCTCTATGCTATGATTTGATTTCTATACTTAATATGTTGTAGAAGACCATTTAGCAGTAGTAGAGGAGATTACTAGGCTTATCTATGTAGAGGCTCTTATGAAGCCATGTAGTATAAGAAGCCATCACATCCTAGTTCTATGTAGAGGTTATTGATGGCTGTGCAGTAGCAGTAGAATTGCAAAGGAGGTGATAAATCAATTGATGCCATTAATGAACCTGAATATAAAAATAAATACCTACCAAAATTATTCAAAATTGACTACCATTTTAGAGGATTAGTATAGCTTTCATTTTTGAAGTAATAGTTTTGGAGACCATAGAGTCCACTGCTGAGATCTTCATGAGATAATATAAATTACCAAATCTAGTACCAACTTTTGGTGGACCAAAAGCCTTCTCAGTGTGGAGGATTGATCTAGAGGTCAATTCAAAAAAATTCTTAGATCAGATCAAAACTTTCACCATTATGTAGGTCTCGTTGAGACCTTTTCAATAGTATACAAAATGCAGAAAATAGAGCTCATATGCTCCTTATGCATCTAGTCAAAGTTCTAGTCAAGCTAGTCAACATTGGTCAAAATGTAAAAATTGACCATTATGGAATAATTTTAAATTAGTTTCATGGTGAATGGATCATCATGATATTTTTGACACATTTTACAGTTTGAAAAATGGAGTTTGTATGTGAAAGTTATGGCCAGTCAAAATAATGACATGGCAATAAAGTGACATGGCAATATGATTCGACCCAAGCATTTAATACTTGGGGATAAACATATTCCAATAAAAATTGTGTAATAATTATCACCCCATATTTTTAAATATGATGGATAATTTAAAATCCCATGAAAATTAGGTATGGGATAATTATGAAATTTATTAAAATAGATTTGGATAATCATCCCAATTAGAAAAAGTGGACCCATAACAAGTATATAAATATGTTAGAGGCTCATTTAATTTTATGTAAAAGTTTCAAAGATGTCATCAAAGCCAAGAGATAGAGCTGAAAGCTAAAGAGTGAAGAGCCGAAGAGCTGAGAGCCAAAGAGTAAAGAGATGAGAGTTAAGATCCAGAGCCAAGAGCCAGAGCTGAGAGTTGAAGAGCTGAGAGCCAAGAACTAAGAGCCAAAGCTATATAATTCTACACATATATTGAGTGTCTGGATATGAGGTCATTTTTTAATTCCTCAAAGTGAAGCCTTGGTAGACTATGTATTAGCCTTAACAGACTAGTTTTTAGAGATCTCAAGTTTTGAGAGACTTATAGAGGGTTTTACATCTCAGTGTAAACTAGGTGTTTGTTCTAAACTCTGAGATGGTTTCAATAGTATATTGAAATCCCTATGATTATTTTTAATATGATTTTATAATTCTATATTCAAGACTTTTTTCAAACAATCCACAAGATTGTGAGATTGTATTGTCAGTAGAGGATTGAAAGATCTGTTCGTGCTCCAGAGCTTTCAAGATTTTAGATCTGTTTCCAAAATTATAAGCATTATCATAGTATCCATTTTAAAATCATGAGGGAAGGCCATGTACTCAATTTTTATGAAAATGGATCAATTCATATTATTAGTGAACTCAGAGACATAGGCATTTGCTGAACTCCATAATCAACTCTTGTGCATTGTGGAGATGTGCTTGTTGTGTGTTGATTTTTGTTTGTGCATTCTTTTCCAAATTTTTATTAATTTCATTTATTAATCATTATTTAATGCATAATTAAATTTAACAAGAAATTAAGATCTATTATGAAACTTTTTGCATGGAAATTAGTGTAGAGTTTATGGATCAAATTTCCATCATTCCCCCTATTTTACATCACTTTGGGCATACCAAGGTTAGTTTCAAGATTGCACTATTCTATAATGTGCAAGTCTAAGATTATTAGACACCATGGTCTCTAGGTCATAATATATATCCACCAAGTGTAACATTTCTTATGATAGTCAATTTTAGCACCCATTCTTGGTTTTATGAATCCTTATGGAAAGGAATAACAAAAACCAAAAAAGTTAAAATCTATATCATATAAGAAAAAGATAATGATGAAAAGGTAATTATATCTTAAAAATCATATCACACCAAAATATGTGATATTTTTTTGGCACATATAAAATCCTAAATAAATTTCAAACTCTACATTTATCCTCACAATAGATTTTACATCTATTGGGTACATTAAGCTAGTATATTGGGATAGGAGGTCTCTTATCTCATTATATCTTTCTATTCCACCTATCTTCTGACATGAGTACCTAATATTATAAATATAAAAATGGATTTATTAGGGGTCCTAAGGAACTAGTAACACATTTTTTAAAGTTAGTATGAAGTTTATTTTCATGCATATAGCCTTTTTGGGATGATATTTATACTTCACTAGTTATCCCAAAAAAACATTGCAATTTAGGGTTCTCTAAGACCTTTGATGTCATAAATATCTTAGTCTTTCCACCCTAATTTGAGTGTCTTGTTTCTTATAAGTATTATGATTTTACCTTGGTGTCACCCTCTTTCCCTCACCACAAATTTGATGTTTTCGCTTATTATTCTCTATATCTCTTTAACATGGAAATAATATGGTATTTTTAGTTTATCCATCATTATAATAGAAGCTGCATCTTTGATCTATTGTGAGATCTCTCTTTTTTATTGCTTTATATTTATGTGAGTTATCTAAGTTATTTTTTGGGAAGTTTTAATTTTTATTTGAATTTTTATACCATTTGGTCTTGTTTCCCCCTTTCATGGTTTCTATATCATTTTTCCATATTTTGATAGAGGATGGCTTGTTACTTCTCTTTCATAGATGTTATTAGTATTAATAATTTCATATTTTTACATATTTTTTGACTATGGATTATTACTTCTCTTAAATTTATGTTAGTATCATTATTTAGTTTCATGTGCCCTTATTTTGATCTATATTGTTAACTTTGGATGCATTTTTTAGTCTTTTAGTCATTAGTTGCCTTGGAATTTTGGGTACCCAATATTCCCCTTGGTCAATATTCATTTATTTCTATTTTTGTTCTAACCTAACCCATGCCATTATGGATTTATAATTTGAGAGTTTTACATTTACTTTGGTCCTCCTGTGTGTGCTTATTTTCTTTTCTAGCCTTATATCGCTATGTTTTGTCTAATATAGTTATTGTGCCATCCATGATTGAGACTGTGATTTTAGCATGCATCCATTTAGGGATAAATGTATGTCAAGATATGTATAATGGAAATTTAATTTATTCTTTCATTATTAATTTAGTTCTAGTATTTATTTTATTATTTCATTTTAGTTATCTCAATTATTGTGTTATTATGTTATTTCCCTAATCACCATCCCATGTTACACTATTATGACATGTGATGAACTTCGAGTGGGGCATATGTATACATAATATTTTTAATTTTATAATTTACTGATACTTTATCTTACATCAAATTATCAATCTTTAATCTCCATAAGTGCATGCCTTAAAGGGTGCACCAAGAAAGGGGTGGATAGGCCTTTAGTGTTTTCAAAAGATATTTGTATATATTTACAATTCTTATTTCCATTATAGATTTTTCAAACTCGATCCTATATTTATTTCCTTCCATATTAAATCCTCTAGCTATCTAAGTACATATATTTAGTACTATATCAACCCCATATAGTGTTGTATTACTTAACACATGTCCCTTCCCTACCACATCGACCTAACTGATGCAGTTATGAATGTATCATCTTGATCTTTTCAACAATATCAACCAAGATGACATGGTTGAAGATTATTCAACCCATTTTGATCTATATCATGATGGGTTGATGGAATAAACATAAAATTTAGGATGGGTTAGGGATACTAATCACTATAAATACAATTTACCATTTCATTCCAAAGGAGAGAAATTCATTGTGATTTACTATTGTTACACTTCTTCCCTCATCTACACATGGAGGAGTTATTTATTAAGATCTTGTCTTGAAGAAAATATTATCTTGTGGAGTCTTGGAGATTCATATGGAAGATTCCTTTTATCTTATATATTCATTTAACCTTTGAGATATTTAAAACTATAATAATATATTTAAAATCACCATTGGCCAAGGGGGAGATTAAGGCTTGACGGGTTTTCTTCAAGGTGGGTATATTCTAACCCTCAATTTTATATTTATTAAAAATAAATTAGATACTTTATTAATATTATATACAAATATTTCACCATAATATAGGGTGTTAAAGACTCTCCCATATTTTGACAACATGGGATTACCTTTGGGCCTATCAGTTTCCTATAGCAGAGGTAACCCTCTAGGTTAAAGGGCTAGTTCCCTTGATTTATCTCTTAATCTCACAAACTACACTAGAATAATAAATTTATGGTGAAAAGGGAAGAAGGTAAAAAAAATTAACCTATGATAATGAGGTTATACACCAAGGATAATTACATACAATGATTTTGCATCTGCACTAAGAAGGAAAACTACCAAAACTGACCTCAACTCTATGACCTTCTAGTGCAAGTGTTTCTATTAGAGGCTGATTTCCATTTATATCTAGAGGTGAGTGAAAATAAGGTATGATGATAGACACTACTATTACCTCTCACACTTCAAGCACACATTAAAAAATAGTACACTTTATGAGACCTATTAGAAGATATGCTACTTACACAATGCATACAAGATCAAAATGAAAGTAAGGAGAAAAAATCGTCATCACTTACCCTCAAAATATACCACTTGAAATACATATAAAATATGAGTAGATAATAAATAAAATTCATAATATTTATTCCAAGGGAAAAACAAGGTGCCAAACTAGCAGGGTTTAGCCATACTAGGTGTGTATTAGATATAATTGCCAAAATGGGTTACACTTATAGAGCAAAGGAGAAGAAAGAGAAGAATATAAGTATAAGGGTCATAATTACAAGTGTCAAGGCATGAAATATATTTAAAACATGAGATAGTTAGGTATAAAATAGACCATTAAGTTTTCTTAGATAAGTGTTCATCATAAATATGATAACCTCCCTCAATTTAGCATAAAGACTCATTATGTCTTTATTTGAAACTACCTTGATGATGAGTAATCCACTTGACTGCTTAAAACTTCCATAGGGGTATTTGAATTTTTTTAAATATCATAAATTTTTGAAATAATTTTATGATAGTCATCATATGCCCCTAAACTGATAGCCTTTCATGCACCACATGCCACCCATTGTCTAGTAACCACTCACTAGCTTGTCTAGGCATGTCCTCACATTTGTCATTCAATTGAACTATAGTTTCTCAAGAGAATACATGGAAGATGTTTTATAAACATGTAAAATATATTTTTGTCACTTGGTCAATCATATATACCTCTAACGATTCAATAACACTTCTCACTTTCAAACTTAGACAGTCACCTTGCCTTCTCACTATCTCACTTAGACTACCTGCAATAAATGGAATATCAAAGAAGATTACATGATTAAATAAGGTGATACATGAGTATTTAAAGTTATAAAAATTACTTAAATACCTCCTTTAATGTATATTATTCAACAAGTCCCTTCTACACCTATAGAACACATCAAAACTTGTAGAAAACTATGAATCAGGTCTATCCATATAAGAGACAATATAGACCACATGGATATTAAAATATTTATATACAAGTTCCAAACAATTTCAAAAACAAATGACCCCATTTGGATGAAAATCTCACCATATATTTCCCATTGGGTTCACATAATGGTTTTAGAAGGGTTTTGGTGGTTTGGACTATTAACAATGGTTCATAAAAATTAGATGCTAAAAATCCTAAAAAATTACAATAATATTGAGATAGATACAAAATTCAACCATTTACAACTCCTTTAGTGACCATGAAGTCCCTCTATACTAATATACGTACATAAAGTTTGTCTCTCGAGCTCTTCTATGCATTATGAGTAGGTCTGATAGGAAATTAGGCCTAAATGACCAAATTCATGTTGTTTTATGAAAAAAAGTGATTTGAATTGGTATTATATTATAACTTTAAGGTTATAAAATTTATTTGGAAGGTCATGTGGTTATATAAGTGAATTTGAAAGTCATTAGGGCTCATACCTAGTTATAGGCCTAATAGGTCTAGTTGTATTTGACTATGTGTTTAACCCTCTGTAGGTTTCCAATGAATTTAAAGTCTCTCAATGATTATTTAAAACTAATATTAACCAGATAAAACATCTCAACATGTATCTAATACTATCTCATTCATCTATTTACCTCTCATGTTCTGAGTCTACAAGTTAAGCTATCTGTGGAATGATCTTTGTTTGAGATAGAACATGTGGTACTTACCCTATTGGTATAAAATAAATAAGAACATGGATATATTTTTAAGGTAATTAATAAAATATTAAATAATTTTTAAGTATTTTTCATGTTCTTAAATCCTTATATAGCTCAAACTCTCAAGACTATTTACTAGTTCTTATGATTGTCTATAAGGTTCAAGTAAACCAAGTTTAACATTTAAAAACTAGTTAAGTTTCTATTCCTTACATCTGAGAATCACATTGAAGTGTTTAATCATCAATTATGAGAGTGTTTTTATTTATATATATTAAACCTATACCTCTTCCAATAAACTTTCATGTTCGTTGCTCAGACTAGTCTATATTATGTATGATTGTGTCACCTGTAGGTGACCACTAAGGAAGAAGTTTGAGAGGTTCCTATAGGTTTCATTCATTCCTAAGCATTGTGTTTTCACACATTTATATTATATTTAAGTCATTTAATAACATTATACACCTATATTATCTCATATCATGACTTAAAATCATGTTCTCATCAATATATTGTAGTGTACAATTGTATTTCACATTCTAGGCTCAAAGCACTATAGGTTTCACTGAATATTTTTAGTGGAAAACTGACTACGTTAAAACCACTCAACCATTACCTTCTCTTAATATATTACACTCATTTTTAGGTCAAGATGTAGAATATATGTCTAGGATACAATTGAGACACCATTATGCTTATCTAGAACTCAAGACACTTCACTATGAGATGGCATATTATATGAACAAAACCTTATTCAAAGAAGTTAAGGTAATTGTTCCCATTAACAAGATTTATATCTCTAACTAATTAAATACTATGTGATAGCTCAAGGATCAACACCATGAATCTTTTATTACTTTAAAAACTCATTCAACTCATGGAATTGAACATCACCTATGTTTTAGGTTTATGATGGATCTTACATATTCCATACATGCTTACACATGATTGTAGATGACTGTGTATTGAAGAGTTATGATCATACTTGATCATGTACTGATAAACCTCTCTCAATTAACCTCCAATCCTTATTATGTAAAAATTTCATGTAGAACTAACTTCTATGATTTAATAATAGAGACACATGTGTACTTTTTGACTTGAAGCTACATGTAAAATAATATTTTGTAAACCAATGGTGATGATGAATTTCTTAGCATAATGAGAGTGATATTTTTCACGTTTAATAATCACACATGAAAACCCATTTAAAAAATACCTAATAATGATGATAATTCTCTAAATAACTACCTCTACACCTTAGTTCACACAGACTACTGCAACATATGAGGAAACCTGAAGGTGTTAGGAAGGTGCAATCAACTGGGAGTCACTATCATTCCTAGATTGGTTCATGAAGCATAGATAACCAATATAAAAAACATTTCCATGGAATTTAATACCACATAGACTAATTTCATTTACCAAATGCATTATTCTTAACTCTGCCCCTCCTACTCGTACCAACTATAACCTAGTGGACTTGTTTAACCTGCCAAAGGGAGTGAAGAGAAAGATAAACCAATTTTAACCATTTTTAGACCTTTAAAAAATTATTAAGTATGAATATGAATTTTGGGGATTTAAAGAAACACTGATGAATATTTCACATGTGCTAAACTATTGTACAGTCTATACAACAACTAAAACTCCCACTTTTTAAACTGATTTTCTTACATCCAACATTTGAGCCTACATAATTCAGTTTTCAAAACTAACAACTAACACCTTACTAACATGTGGTGAATTCACTCACACTTTGACACACTTTTACCATTGAGAAAACCATACAATTCATTCAAAGTGGCCAAAAAGCACATAAAATGACATGAGGCAACTATACAAATATGACAAGGATAAAGGCATATTATTCTACCTTATTAATGACTATGAAGAAAATTTTATGACCTAAGGAGCCCTGTGGAAGTTTTAACTTATAAGGGGGTTGACTTATTTGACCAAAATGTCTAGTTAGTCAACACTTACTAAATGAATGTGTATCATTATTTCAAATTTATATACACATATACTTAGTATGGCTATAAGATGCTTGAAATTTACATCTATCCATTTTATGTAGCCGAGGTCCCCATTTACCTACCACGTATCCTTAACCATTTTCATGTTTATAACCATTAAACTTATTTAAATTACTTGTTTATAATATTTGATTACTTTAAATCAGAGAAATAGTTTGAGATAACTCATTGTGTTATCTGGCTAAATGATTTTAAACCCTTTTCTTTGACATTGTATTTTAGGTTATCCTCTTTCTAGGTTCTATATATCCATTTGGTCACATCCCAAATCATTAAGTATCATTGGGCTATCTCTAATTAACCTTCTTTGAGTCCAAATATTTAGAGATAGAGTAGTTGTAGTTTGATCCTATCCCCTTTCATACAAGTATGCAAATTAATTAGTGATTTATTTAAACCTATTCTACCTAACCCATTTTTAATGGTGGACTATTCTTATTGGTTATTGTTCTTTTAACCAATAAAATTCAAAAATATTTGGAAAATATTTTGTGTGAATATTAAATTTGTTGTTTGGAAAGAAATACATTTAGCTATTTTTTCTAATGATATAGTTGAATAAAAAGTCTACTTATACCATACTTATGCCTATATCAAAAGAGTTAATGAATATTCAAGTACATGCCAACAAAATAGCTATGTAGGTGGCCCATCTCAAAACCTTACTCAATAATTTAGAAAACATGTCTTGCATTATGCTTCATATGCCTTCTTATTCACCTCTAAATGATAGATCTCTATAAGGAAGAGGCTAAAATTAAATTTGATATAGTAAATAATCTTGTGATTGTGAAAGATTGATGTAAGAGAATCCATGGAAAAAATGTTGTCTTGCATCACCCAAAAATAGAGTGATGTATGTTTTCCTTTGTTTGAATGTCATTTTGTTCTAGTGTGGTTAGTTAGATCTTTTTATTATTTCTTTTCATTTTCTTCCATCGTCTACTCTAGCGGAATGATATTATTGTTTCCATAAACTTTCATTTTAATACTTAGCTAGAAATGTTGTTAATGTGATTCAAGGTTATCATAGACCAAACTCTGATTTGGTCTAAGTTAGTAGAGCAAATTAGGTTTATGAATTTTGATTAGGTATTCATGGAATTGATTAAAATTTGGTATTGTTAATCATGTTTCATAATGCTGATTAGGTCTTTGAAATTTTCATTTAAGGCTTGGAAATTATAATTAGTTTTTAGACCTCTAATTAGGTATTGGTGGATTTACTTATTTCCTATAACACTAATCAATTTTCTAAATGGTGATTAAGTCTAGGAAAGTTTTGGTTTATGTTTATAGTGTCAATAAAAATTTTAAACACCTATTTAGTCATAGATTTTGTGTGAGGAGTTTCATATACTAGTCAAGGCTTGAATCTAAACTAGGTTAATGAATATCTAAGTCTTACATGTAATTATATTAAGAGTTAAAACCCTGATAGGTTATCTATTATGAAAAATGGATGCTCAAAATTCTAACCAGGGCCCAAAATATGACTAGGTTGTGGCAAGTTTTGGTTAATTATTACTATGATAATTTAAATTCAAGGCTCAACTAGGTATTAGACAAAACTTAATTGGATCTTGTTATGATAAGTAAGTTTGGGATCCCAATTAGGTTTTTGGAATTGTTATAACACCTAGACTATGAAAAAAAGCCTATTAGGTCTTTCGTAGGTGTTAAAATGCATCTGTATGTCTCTTAAGTGATTTCAAACACTGTGAAGATACTTTATGGAATTTTAAACTCCATGGATTACTTGTAATGTTAATTTTTAGACCATTCCATCCATAAATGGGAAAATGGTTCTTATTTATACGGGGCTTTTTTTTTTTTTTTTTTAAATTTTTGGAAGTGTTATGCTATAGGATTTTGTATCCAAAACTTACCATTTTTGAACTATGTTAATTTCCTAAAATTTATTCATGATGAATAAATAGAACATGATCATGTGTTGAATTTTACAAATGTGTTTTTTATTTTTTTTCCTCATTCATGTTTGTGTGTTAAAACTAGGCATCATAGAATAGTGGTTGTTGTTAAGTGGATTCCTAGTCCATATGTTCACCAATTGATATCTAAATAAGGTTTTAATTTATTAGGAGGATGTGCTTGGAAAATACTTTGGCTAAGTCTATTGGAAATTTATCAAAGATAAGTTTACATTGTGTGGAGAAATGGTGCACATAGGTAACATTGTTCAAACAGGGGTAGGTCCAAGAGGACCTCGAGATATAGATTTGGCTAAAGTGATGAGAAGTGTGTAGAAAATTTTGGATTCAATGGAAATAACACAAAGATAAGTATCTCATAGTGGAGACATGAGTGAGGATGAATAATAATGAGATCAAGAGGTTAGACTTAAGGATATGGAAAATGAGGTTGAGATGATATTTCATAGAACTATGATAAGGCTAGGTAATAAGTCAAAGTTACAAACACCTTACTACAATGGAATTTTAAATCTGAAAGAACTTTTGGATTTGATAATATATATGGAGAAATATTTTGATTATAATTCTATGGAATAATGTAAGAAAGTGAAATTCACATGAAAAATGTTGAATAGTCACACCTATTTATGGTGAGATCATGTGCAAGCTAAGAGATAGAGAAAAATAAGAGGAAAATAAGATCATGGGATATAGTGGTGGTAAATTTTAAGGATACATTTTTACCATCTAATTATTAGTTGATTTTTATCTAAAAATTTCAAAATTTAAGACAAAAGGATATGAATATAAAGGACTGTACCAAGGATTTTTGTAGACTCATGATAAGAGTTGGACATGTTGAAGATGGTTTAGATAAAGTTACAATGTATGTGAATGAATTTTCATTTTTACACACAAGATAACATCAGTTTTTTTAACCTAATAAATATGGGGGAATCCTATCAAAGTGTATTGAATATGGAAGATAATCTTATGATAAAACAACAAGTGAACTTTAGATTAGAGGAAGGTATTTGAGAGGACTAGGATAGAACTACAATGGAAGAGGACAAAAAAAATATAGTGGAAAGGTAATAATTTAAGAATATAAAAATTAAATAATGAGAAGAGGATAGTCTTCTTGAATAATATGCCTTTATGGAAGAGGTAGAGGTGGGCATTTTCATAGTGAGTGTTATGGAACTAATAAATATGCTAGACATAAGGAACAAGATTGTCAAGAAAAATATCAAAATGATAGTGATATAAATGAAGGGAAATATAATATAGCATTTATATTTGAGGATATCATTGGGTATCCAATACATAAAAAATAGATAGAACAAGGAGAGGATTTTTTTATTAATACAAGGTTTCTAAAACCAGCCAAGGAGGTGAAAAAACCACACAAAGAAAGAGTTTAGTTTTGACTCTTTTCCAACCTAAATGTAAGTGTTATAGAGTTTTAATTGATATTGATATATTGAATAATTTAATTTCTCAATAGATGGTATAAAATCTTGGTATAGAATTCTTGAAACATCCTACACCATAAAGGGTTTTGCAGTTGCTTAAATGGCATCAAGTGTTGGTGAATGAGTAGTGCATGGTCAATTTTTAGATTGGTTCATATAAGGATAATTTTTTTGTGATATTATTACCATGGACATGTGTCATGTGTTATTTGGAAGGCCATAGAATTTTTATAGGAGATAAATAATATAAAACACCTATACCATAACAAAGGATGGCAAGAGATTTGTATATATTCCACTAAAAGATAAAGGAGAAGAGTTGGAAAAAAATTCAAAAGTGATGTTGGAATCCAATTAACAGTTTTTAAAGGTAACCAAGGATGAAAATACATGAATTTTTCTAATTTAAAATCATGTGCAATTTTTGATAGCCACTATGATAAGTGATGTTCTTGTGGAATTTTAGAATATGTTAAAATATTATGTTGATTTTGTGACAGGGGAATTTATAGAGGGAATACCACCTATCATGAGCATCAATCATCATATGGATTTAGTGCCAAGGTAATTTTACTTTACGTATATTATTATACATTGAATCTCATGGAGAATGAAAAGATCAATAAATAGGTGTAGGGTTTGTTGAGGAAGGGTCTAATCTAAGAGAGTTTGAGCCCATATGTAGTTCCAACTATGTTGTAACCTAAGAAAGGTGGAGAGTGGATAATGTGTATGAATTCATGTGAAATCAAAAATATCACCATTAACTATAGCTTTCCATCACCATGAATGGATGACTTAATGGATTTCTTGAGTGGACCAAGGTAAATCACTGTGATATATTTAAAGAGCAGGTATCATGAAATCTACGTAAGATAATGTGATGAGTGGAAGACCACATTAAAGATGAATGATAGGTTATATGAGTATATGATCATGCCATTTCATTTTAAAAATTCCCTAAGTGCATTCATTAGGACATGAACAAAGTATTGAATCCTTTCACACGTAAATTTTTAATAGTTTATTTGGATGACATTTTAATTTCCATTCATTCTTAAGAGGAGAATTTTAAGTATCTGAAGTTGGTTTTGGATAAGCTAAAGGAAGATCAATTTCTAGTAAACTTGAATAAGTATAGCTTCATACAAGAGAAGATAATATATTTTGTATTTATAATCTCAAATTATGGATTTAACATGGATGATGAGAAGGTAAATGGAATTTTGGGGTGGCCTTCATCAAATATTATGTTTGAAGAAATAATTTTCCATAGGTTGGTGTGTTTCTAAAAAAAATCATTAGAAACTTTAGCGGTATATGTGCACCAATCATGGAGACTATGAAGGGAAATAATAAGAAATTTTAATGGAATATTTTATTAGAGATTAGATTTAAGTTTTTGAAGAGAAAAGTGATTGAATAGTCATTTTTAACCTTACCATATTTTGGAAAAGTGTTTTTAGTTGATTTTGATGAAAGAAAAATAACCATAGGAGTGGTGTTGAGTTAAGAAGATAATCCCATTTCTTATTTTAGTGAAAATTTGAATGATGTTAAGAGGATTTATTATTTATATGACCAATATTTATATGTAATGGTAAAAGATCTTAATATGTGGAAGCATTAACTGTTAAAGGAGGAGTTTTTTTATATGCAGACAATCATGCTTTGTAGTTCATAAACAACCAAGGCAAGATAAATCAATGACACATGAAATATGTAGAATTTTCTTGAAATCTATTACTTTGTTTTGAAAGATTGTAGTGTAAAGTGCAATAAATTTATGGATTCCTTTAGTAAACAATATATTTTTATGAATTAGATCAAGGTGAAGGTCATTAGATTTGAATCAATGAATTACTTTTATGAAGAAGTCTTGGATTTTTGAGATACATAAACAACATGTAGGAATCCAACTGATATAGAGATAATTATTTTCTTATAGTACATGATACAATATAGATTCTTATTCAAGGGGATAAATTTTTGTCTACCTCAAGGTTCCATGAGAGAGAACATATTGAAAATAAAATATAGTAGAGGTCCAACTAGTCATATTGGATGTGATAATACCTTGGTATAGCTAAGTGATATATACTATTCACCACAGACAGGTAAAAATGTGATTTTTTGTGTATAAATGTATATTTTTCCAAAATGATAAAGGAAAAAGTTATAATTTTGGTTTGTATCATCCATTTTGCATTCTGGATAAACCCTAGGAATTATTAAGCATGGTATTTTTTCATGGATTGAAAAAACTAATCAAGGTAATGACTCAATAGTCATTTTTTTGATATATTTTTGAAGATGGTTCACTTTTAAGCATGTAAGAAGACTAGTGATGCCACACATGTTGCAAGATTGTTCTTTCAATCAATTGTGAGATTGTATTAGTTGTTGCAAAGTATTATATTAGTTATAGATATATAGTTTTTTGGACATTTTGAAAGGATTTTATGGAATAATTTGGGCACCAAATTGGAATTTATTTCAACCTATATCCCACAAATAAATGGATATATGGAGGAAATGAATTAAAGTATTGGTGATCTACTGATATATTTGGTTGGTGGCAAGGCCAAAAATTAAGATCTGATGTTGGCACAAATTAAATTTTCTTACATTGACTCATTCAACTAAAGTACAAGTTTGATTCATTTTCAAATAGTGTATAAAATTATCCCTAGAGGCATATTTGAGTTGAGGAGTACAACTAAGATGAGGAGTGTGTAAGGTGAATAATACACTCAATATATGCCTAATGTTCATTAATTAGTCAATAAAATACTTGAAAAGAGTGTTAAAAAATATAATAAACATATCGATATGTGAAGGAGAGGACTAAATTTTGAAGTTGGAGACTTGGTTTTGTCACATTTTTATAAGGAGAGGTTTTTTAAAGTTATCTACAACAAACTAAAGTGGAATAAAATTGGACCTGACAATATTTTTAGAAAGTTCTTAGCTAGTGCTTGTGATATTGAGTTTCAAGATGGGGTAGGTATTTTGTCTATCTTCAATATTGTATATTTGTACCCATATGTTGAGGGAAAAACAAGTGATAACATGGAGTCTTTAGTTTAGGACTAGAGAGATTAGTTTCCATGAGTAGGAAAGAGGATATGGAATCCATTCTAGATATTCAAATTGACAATAAGACAAGAGGAAATAAGTTCTATGAGTACTTGGTCAAATGGAAGGATAAAACAACTAAAGACATTACTAGGATGAATGAATCCAAAATTGAAAAACATGGAAAAACTATAAAGTAACATATAATAGGTTCATGATTGGGAGTTCATGTTCCTTTTCATTATTATGAATTTAGGAGCATCCATGGTGGAAAAGTTATCTTGAATCACTTAAAAATAGAGTGTGTATGTTTTCCTTTGTTTATTTTTCATTTTGTTCTGGTGTAGTTGGTTGGAGTTTGTTATTCTTTATTTCTATTTTATGTCATTTTTTACTTTGGTGGAATGATGTTATTGTTTCCATCAACTTTCATTTCAACACTTAGTTGTAAAATTTGTTGAGTTGCTTCAAGGATCTCGTAGACCAAGCTTTGATTTAGTCTAAGTATGTAATGCTAATTGGGTTTCAAAATTCTAATTAGATATTCATGGACTTGATCAAATTATGGTAATGATAATTAGGTTTTATAACCTAATTAGTTATAGGAAAAAAATATTTAATGCTTGGTAATTATAATTAGGATTGAGACCCATGATTAGGTCTTGGTGTATTTACTTTTTGCCTATAGTGCTAATCAAATTTCCAAATATCGATTAGGTCCTACAAGTTTTGTTTGATGTTCATAGTGATAATAAAATTTTAAAACACCTATTTTTTGATGGATGTAGGTGAGAATAGTTTCCTATGCTAGTCAAGTTACATACCCTGACTAGGTCAATTGGTATATAAGTCTGGTGTGCACTTGTATTCAGAGTTAAAACCTAGACATTGTTTATTTTATGCAAAGTGGTTACTCACACTTCTAACCAAGGCCCTCAAATAGGTGGTGAAAAGTGTTAGTTGATTCTTGCTATGATAATAAGCTTTGAAAGCCTAATGAGGTCTTGGATAGAACTTAAGTGGATATCATAGTGATAATCAAAGTTAGGAGCTCAATTAAGTTTGTGGACATTTTAAAACATCCATACTATGAAAAAACTTTGATTAGGTCTCTTTTATGTGCTAAAAAGAATATTTTTATATTTTGAATGCTTTTCAAGCCCTTAAATATCAGTTATAAAAGATGAAACACTATGGGTGGCTTAGAATTTCAAGAATTAGACCATTCCCTCCATAAATGAAAAAAATGGTGCTTGTTTCAAGGGGGATTTTTGCTTCTTCCTTGAGATTTTGGGAAGCATTAAGCTACCAAATTTTGTATATAAAACATGCAGTTACTAAACTATGTTAATTTTATAAATTTTATTCATGATGAATAAAGAGAACATGATCACGTGTTAAATTATGCAAATGTTTTTTTTGATTTGGTCCTTGTGTGTGTGTGTCCACCCAAACTAAGCATCATAGAATAAGTAGTTGTCCTTAAGTGGATTCTCAATCTATATGTGCATATAATATGGTCACTATTATGAAGGCCTTCACCTCTTTCAGTTGAACATAGTAGATTGGATATTACACCTTACCATGTCAATTTTTCATAGTTACACAAATAGTTTTGCCCACAACAACTAGATAATGTAGATATCCATCAGAGTAATGCCTAGGGTGACATGGAAATTAAGAATTAAGAAAAAAATGAATATACTAATTGGGATCACACACAAAATATGATGACCTACTTGATGTTGGGTGAGGTTCCATAGTGGATGACCAAGATCTACATTCATATGGATTTGTTGTTTTTGCTTCTTTTATAAAGTTTGTTTGTTTTAGTAGAGGATCATGTGGAACTATTTTTTTATCTTTAGTATTTAATGAATCTTATAAATTGTGTCACCTAATTTGAGAAGTTTTGAGGGGCATGATCTCTATATAGAAACTTATTTTCTAATAATATATGATATGTTATTTTAATTAATACATAACTATTTCATGTTTAAAATAAGTATAATAACATGGATTGTATTATTTTGAGTAATATATCAATATTTAATTAATTAAACAAGGATAACTTGTTAAAATATGTGATAATGGATAAAGGAACCAATTAAAAATAGTAAAAAATAAAATTAACCACAAAAATTAAGGACCAATATATTATAAATAGCCACAAGGGATGTGTTATTAAAAGATATACATGCATGATGTTCTAAAAGGTATGGATCACCTATCTTAAAGAAAATAAGGGAGAGATATTATTGAATATTATTGAGATGGTTGATTTTTCTCTTAAATTCTATTCATTTCTTAATTTTGGAAGAAGATAAGAAACTAGTAATAAGGGTGTGGTAGAAATACCTGGTTGGTGATGTGTGCATAATCCAGATGAGTATAGAGAGATCTTATTTGTCTTAGAAGGAATAACCTATAGATAAGAAGGCACTAAGAAAATGGGTTTTTAGTAAGATAGTTAGGTGGACTACCTAGTATGAGATAGATCCAAGAAGTGTGAGCTTGCTAGGAGGCTATCAATCGACTCTGATAACAATTAAGTTTAAAGAGATAAAAGGAAGATAACTACATCAAATAATAGAAAGTTTTGAAATGAAATGTAAGAAGAAAGTGAATGATTGATATATAAAATGACTAAATATTGTAAAAAGAGGGTTAATACTAGTTCTAAAGTGGATTAGGTCAAGTTCATAAAATCATGTAAGGATCTGTGATTAGGATGGGACATAAAAAGCTAGATTTGGTTGGGGGTAAAGGGTTAGAAAAAATTTGTTGTTATTTCTTACCATAGTGACCATCGATGTTCAAGATGAGCATTGGTACTTAAGCTAACCATTGGTGGTTGGGTAATCATTGATGGTTGGGGGTGATCATCGATGGTTGTACTAACTGCTGACAGTTGCCTGTGCATTTTTAAAGTATTTAGAAAGAGTTATAAAATGGGTTATTGATGAGATAGGGGTTTAGTTAAGGGTATGGTTAAGGACATGGAGTCAAAATATAGGTGCAGTGGATTTAATTTAGGCCTAGAAGTCAAAAACCAAATATATTGAAACATAAATTGTACTTGGTATTTGATAAACGGTTGATGGTTGATGGATGGAGTAATTTTGGTAGAGCAATGGTACTTTACCTCAAGAGAAATTTTGGTAGAGGTTCAGATTTCTATTGACATTGTTGAATTTTTGGAATAAGATTGGATAGGAAGCTTGAATACTTGTGTGCAAGAATACTTATGATCCTCCCTTTCACCTTTCACTCCCCTCCTTTTATAGGAAAAGAAAGGAGGATAGAAGGTTCCATAGTGGGTTGGATTGTTGATATCGATGCTTGGGAGTTCATTATCAATGGGAAAGGTAGATATATTAAATTATGCCATGTTATCTTGCACATTTGGTATTTTTGTAAGAATATGGAAGACCTAACCAATGATGGTCATGCTAACCATTAGAGGTCAAGATGATTATCAATGGTTGAGTGTTTGAATTAAAAGTGGTCAAAGTGAGTTGAAAGGGTTAGTTAATAATTTTTTGGGTTTAATTAACTAAGTATATAGCTAGACTCAAGGTTTGATGGGTTGGTTAATAGGTGAAGAAGGGTTAGGTGGTCCCTAAGGTATCCTGAGGCATTTCAACATCAAGTATAATTTGTTAGTGTCTATATTTTACCCCTTTTTGTTATGTAACTTTGAATTAATAAGCTATAAAAAAAAGTGGATTACTCATCAAAGGTCTAGTTACCCTAAGTATGGGAGGAATTGTTCTCCCTCAAATTGGGAGCTGATGAGGTGAAACCAAAATTGAGTTTGGGTTTGATAAGTAGTGTATGGTGAGTCATGAGGTTGGTGACAAGGGTGGTTAGGAATTTGAAGCATAAAAATGTGCACAAAATGTGACTAAGTATGATAGCCAAGATTGTACAAAGACTAAGGTTACCAATGTTGGTAAAAATAAGGTCAGTTTTAGAAGTACATGTGATAGGGTAATTGGTCCGCAGCATTAGTCATAGCATATTTGATTACTCTATAAGACTCCTAAATAGGGTCAATGTTTTCATATGTATCCAAGGTAAGAAGTGCTCCTTTGAAAAACACAAATGGTCTAGTTGTGTACTAGGTGGTGAAAAGTCAAATGTTCAACATGGAAAGGTTGGTCATTGTTGTGAAAAAGACCAGGCAAGGTTGTCATAGAATATGCAATTATTTAAGTCAAAAATGGCTGACATTGAGGTGGATATTGTCTAGTGGTTGATTGGAGAAGGGTTATCTCCAAAATTTTAGGTTTTGTTTTGGGAGACAAAGGTTATCCCCAAAAATAATATGGCACTTAGGTGTAGGTGCCTAAAAAAAAGTTTAAATGTGATACCCTAACTGTTAACAGTCAGGGGTTTCAATGTTGACCATAAATGGTCACCTTGACCATTGATAGTCAAGGGGAAACCCTAAAAGGCCGAGGATAAAAAAAATTTATTTTCACTTTTGACTTGTTGACTCTTTACTTGTATGCATTTTATGATTTGGTGATTTAGATTTTTACTTTGAGAGATTTATCTGAGCAGTTGCTGATGTGGTGATTGTCAATTGGGTAGAGGTATGTGTTTGAGGTGATCTACTCAAATTGAGATGTAGGGTGGATGAGGATGTGGTTTAGTAGCTGGACGTGGGCTTTATCCTTGATAATAGTTGAGGAATGAGGTAAGTGATATTTTTAATTGATAAATTAGTTGATTTGGTTGTATTGGAGATGATGTTGTGTTTTTTTGTTAGTTTGAATAGGGTTTTTAGGTTTTTGACCTAGTTTTAGGTTTTACTTGTTTTTTGAAAATTTAGTTGGTGAAATTTGAAATTAAAAGATGATTTTGGTTGGGGATAGGGTATAAGATATAATTAGTGAGTGATTTTTTTGAAATTTTGTTGTTTCATTAGGTTTTGATGAAGGTAGGCTTAGGTGGTTCACCGCTAGTGGTCACACATAGTGATCAGCAATGGGTAAACCCAATCATTGATGGTCAAATTTAACCATCAATGATCAACCATCAAAGTACCAAGGTCACTTGAGTGTTGGTGGTCATAGTGACTATTGGTGGTTGAGTGTTTGGGGAAGGTGGGTGTTAATAGAACAATATATTAGAATTGTTTTTTAAAAAAAATTTAAAGGTTGGGAATAGTTAAAATGCCAACTATAGTTTTGAGGAAATGACAATTTCCATGTAGGAGTGATGTGTTTGTTAGGTAGAGTTATGTGGTGGTTTGATAGGTTTAGGAAAGGTTTAGAATTTTTATATGTTAGGGTAGATGTTTTTGTTGATATAAGAGTTAGATGTTGTTTTCATAGGTGAGGGTAGACATTAAAACGTTTTAGGGTGACGGTCACTTTCAAGTGCTAGAGGCAATGTTGAAAAGGTAATAGTTGCAGGTTAGTATAGGAAATACATTTATTTATGTGGGTTGAGGTTAATAAAGAGGTTTTTATCGGTAGAATGATTGAAATGATAAATGGTAATGTAAAAGTAAGTGTACATGCTAACTTAATTTTTTTATAGGGATGAGATCATATCTAGATGAGGGGTGGGTTACTAAGATATTTGTGAAGGTCTATGGAAAGATAACTAAGGATGATTGGACACACACGAGGGAGATTGGCCATGGGGCTATGAGATACTATCAATTCTTACTTCAATATCTGGTGATGATCATGACCCTCATCGAGAGATGGGATCTTGTCACAAACACCTTACTCTTGCTGATAAGAGAGATGACCATCCTGTTAGAAGATGTTCATAAGATAACATGGATTCCCATTTGAGGGGAGTTGATGTATCATATTGAGAGTGAGGAGAGGGATGAGTAGATGGAGATCCTATATGGTGAGGATCAAGGCCTTTCTAGGTGGCCTATAGGTGGTTTTGGTTATGGTCTATTGTACCATAGGGCTCCAAATGAGAGGCATTTGATAATGATGATGATGATGATAGTTTCCTATTTTTAATTACCAATTTTTTGTAATGAATGGTTTCCTTATACAATGTTGGGAGTGTTACTGGAGATGTTGCTTGGTAGGATAGTGTTTGGGTGGGCATCAATTTTGTTGGTCTAGATATATAGGGAGCTCTGGGCATTTTGAGCTCATAAGAGGAATAGGATCAACATGGGGTTTGTGCTCCATTATTGGGCATATGAGCATATTAGGGTTCTGAGACCACTAGGGCTACCATGGTAGGGCTATGCCCAGATGGATTTTAGAGTGGGTTTCATATGATGGAGGGGAGATTATGCATTGATAGGATCTAGAAGAGGGATAAAAGATATTTACTAGCTTAGGGATGCTTTGGATGGTTTGGTTATGGGTGATGTGGTCTAAAATCCCTATGTTAGATTTCCAAGGTGGACCCTCTATAGCCATCATACATTATCATTATATAACTAGCTATGGATATATGGGAGGATAAAGGGTGAGACTAAGATCATCCCTTTTGATAGAGTTTAGAGGTAGTTCAACCTAGTGTAAGGGATTCTAGGTCCATTCCTGAGGTATAGGAGGGAGTATGCTAAGTTTTTGTTACCCAAGCCATAGCCAGAGGAGGTAGTCCTAGATCATGAGGAGCTACCTATCAAAGTGGGGGTTGATGATGTTAGTTTTATTGGTAGCTATATAGCATGATACCTAGACCTTTATGAAGTGGTTTATTTTGTGTGGTATGATGGAGGCTAATAGGTCATAGATGTGGATCTAGCTAATGAGGGTCCATAGGTATGGGTATAGGGTGGACAGGTAAGAGTAGCATTAGCTATTACATAGGCATAAATGATAGGTTTATAAGGATAGGTGGCCACATTTTAGGGATATATTGTGACATTACAAGGTTAGATTCTCACCATTATAGGTGAGGGAGATCAGGCCCAGACCTCCCTAGGTTTGGTGACCTAGGAGAGGGACACCTTGAGATAGTGGGTAGGAGCAATAATAACACCATCAAGACCACTAGATACCATCCCTATGACATGGTACCTATCCACAATGGAGGAGTTAAGGTATTAAGAGGCCATTTTGCTAGCATAGTATCCTAAGTAGCCCTGATAGGGTGAGTACAGAGCTACTTTAGTAGGTGTGGAAGTCATGGTGACTCCATGTCAATGGGCTACTTCAACGAGTGGATAGGTAGCCATCCTAGGAAGATTAGAACCAAATGGTAGTGGTAGTGTTGTTGTATGAGGGGCTAGTGGTAGTGTTACCCCAAAGGCATGATATGATATGTTATGATGTATAGATATAGATGTACATGATTTTGATACCAACCTTCATGTCAATGTAATCAATTGTATATGCTTTGAGAGAGAGATGATATAAATTATTACATGTATTATTTATTTTGATTACATGATGTTTATGATGTTCATGATGATGTATATATGTGGTTTATGTTTCATGGTTTATGTTGTACATATTTTATGTTTTATGCCTATGAGATGTGGACTTAGTAGCTTAAACATATGATGATTATGGATGATGTTTTATTTTATTCATGGATATGATGGTGATGATTATGGATGGTTTGATTATGGTTATTGATGTGGTTTATGACATGATTTTATATGATGTGATTTTATGTGTATTGTTTGATGAAATCACATAAAGTAAGATAACAAACTAGATGTGAAAAAAGAGATAAGAATCATGAGACATATGTCTACATGAACCAATAATAATGAGGTAATGAAAAAGCATGATGATTTTTCATTGGTGAGGATAAATCAAAAATTAAAGCTGGATTATCTTAATAAACATAAGATTTTAAAATTCTTTGCATTAACATGCATTGGTTGATAAAAAGGAGGATTGATCACATCACATCAAGTATGCTCATAATCCCTTGATTTGTAGATGGTATAACGAGGAGCTAGGTGATAGGTGAAAGGTAAATGGGTTGATAGGTAATGTAGCCTTATGTGGGTTAGTTTTTCCCCTTCTGTAGGTGACCTAAGAACCATATTATAAAAGTCCATGTCTTCATGAAAGGTGTAGACTAATAGATGTAGGAAGTTTACTAATGAACGTTGATTATAGCTTTCTTGGGATAATTTGTTTTGATTTTTATATAGGGTCTTTGTCATTACTATGGGTTTGATATATTTGTAAATTTGATTGATGTGGGAAGCTTAAAATGATTGCTTTAACCCATTTGATTTAGTTATCCTTCAAGGGAGTGGTTTAGGTTTGGGTTTGTTTATTTTGTAGTTATTCTTCAAGGGAATAGTCTATCTTTTAAGCAATTTAGTCTTCTTAGGTAGTTGTCCTTCAAGGGAGTAGTCTACAATGCTAGAGACATGTGACCCAAGTGATGTTTTGGTATCCCAAATTATTTTGATGCTAGATTTAAACATGGACAAGTCTATATAGGCTTAGAGGTTTACCTTTATGAGGACAACACATTAGCACAATAGGTTAATGGTAGGTGAAAGGGGTGGTTTTGAAAGATAATGGTCATGGGATTATATCTAATTAGAGACAAAATAATCCATAAGAACCATGTTATGGGTAGAGCTATGGTACCCATATTTAGTATTAGGCTATAACCATAATAGTTAATCACATGGTTCTATATTGTAATCAGTTGTCCTTAAAGGGATAGTGATAGGTAAGTGAAAGCAAAAATCTTGTAAATCAAGGGATGAGCTTAAGTTAGACAATAATATGAGTTTTATCCTTGGTTAATAAAAGAAAGGATGCAGATGTAAAACATTAAGAGGTTTAGGTTATAGTTTACCTTCAAGAGAGGACAAACGGGAAGCTCCTAATCCATATTTGTGGGTTATGATGTAGGGTATAAACCAATTGAAAGAAAACCTACCTCTTTTTCCTTCTCCATATTGGTTACATGTTGGTTTTCCTTTAGGATGAATTCTTTGATAATGAATTCTTGTTATTTTAGGTGCTTGTTATAGGCACACTTGATTCACTCTTAGTAGACATAAATATGGTTAAGTGTGGCTAGGTGATGCTCATAAAGTAGCTCAAGTCCTATTAGACATTCTTGATGATAGTCACTCTCAAAAATGATGTCTTACAAGGATATAAAAAGAGAAGGAATTTTGACTTTGAGAGGTAAGACTTCCTCTTCTTTGAAGACTAGATAGAAAGGGGTAGAACCCATACAGTTTCGAATGCTAGTGCGATAGGCCCATAAAATGAAAGGGATGTACAAGTGCCAATCTTGACCTGAAGTACTAACTACTTTGGTTAACATTTTTTTTAATGGTTTTGTTAGAGGCTTCTGCCTATCCATTTATTTGTGGATGGTAAGGTGATGAAAAGTCTAACTTGACTCCAAATGCATTGTAAAGACCTTTGACTCACTTGTTCTTGAAATATTTTCCATTATCATCCTCTATCTTATGGGGAACAACAAAATGACATATGATATGACGATTGATGAAGTTAACTATCTTTTTGAATTTGGTTGAGATGATAGTAATAGATTCCAACCATTTGGTGAAATACTTGGTGGTGGTGATGATAGATTGGTGTCACTATGATGAATGAGGACTGATTTCCCCAATCATATTGAGTCCCGATTATGAGAAGGGCCAATAGTCTTTGGATACTTAAAGGCCATAGGAAGGTGCATTATGTAAATTGGCATGTTGTTGACATTTAACACACTTATTTTCATAATAATAATAGTCTTGATTGAGGGTGGGCAAATAGTAGCCAAGGTGAATGATAGGTTTAGTGATAGCCAAACCACTAAAGTGTTCCCCGTAGATTATATCATGTGTTTCTTTGATAGCATGGGAATATTCATGACTATGTAGATAATGGAAAATGAGTCTTTCAAAGCCAAACTTATAAAGGATTCCCCATAGGACGATATAATGAGAGGTACTTAGAATAAAGGATCTTTGTGCATTCCTTGAGAGATTGGGAGGAAAAATGCCAAGGTTAACATAGTTGAAGGTTTGTTCATACCATATGTTTGATGGAGAGGCTTTCACATTAAAAATGGTAGGAAGGTCAAAATGGATATAAGAAGGTGTGGTAATGTAATGGATGGTAACAAAAAATTTGGTGTCAGTAGGTTAAGATGGGATTTGGGAAGCAATGGAAGCCATTGTATCCATGAACTTACTAGTAGATCATGGAATAGACTAGATAAGGTAATGATAAAATGATGTTAAGAGTGCACCTACTAGTTGTTTTTACTTTTTCAAGACATCATTCTTACATTGGTAGGATCCATTGACCTAGCTGACCATAAATTGGGAATCAACAAATACACTAATGGTCTTAATTCCTAAGGCTAAAGATGTTTGGAGACCTATCACTAGGGCTTAGTACTTAGCCACATTGCTAATGCACTCAAAATCAAGTTTAAAGAAAAGGGGAAGAGGTTCACCATCAAGGGGAATGAGAATAAATCTAACAGCCCCACCATGCTAGCCTTTCGATCCATCGAAGAACATGGTCATTTGGTAGGTGAGGTACTCTTGAGAAAGAATCATGATGGACTCATCCAAAAGTTCAAGAGGACGTGGTTGGTTGTTTGGTAAAGGAAATTTGGTCAGTTGGTCAGTGATGACTTTCCCTTTAATCAAATTTTATTATATGAACTCAAGGTAAAACTTAGCAGGAGTATGAGCTACTTAGACATACATTGGTTTTGGTATGGTTTACAATGCATGTACTTGAGGGGGTCAGTATTAGTGATGATGAAAGTTTTGTGATTGAGAAGGTAATGATGAAGATTGGAATCCACAAAGACTAAGGCAAGGCAAATGTTCTCAGAATGGGTGTATTGAGTCTTATACTCTATAATTGTTTGAATTATGTATTAGACATCTTGGTCTTTGTTATTTTTCATCATGATGAGAAAGAATTACCCCTAAGGAATGGTCAATGGCATAAATATAGAGGTAAAAAGGTTGGTCCTCTTTAGAAGGGGTAAGAATAGGTGGATAAAAAAGGTTTTATTTGAGTGAATCAAAGGCTTGTTGGTAGTATTTAGTCCACTTAAAAGATGTATCCTTTTTAAGGAGATGGTGAAAGGGTGGACATCTATCTGACAACTAAGAGATGAAGTGACAAATGGATTAGAGCTTCCCATATAGGATGTAGAGTTGTTTAAGGTGGGTTGGATGTGGCATCCACAAAATTTATCTAACTTTGGCAGGGTATACTTCAATTCCCTAAAGAGAGATGATAAAGCCAAGAAGCTTTCCAGATAGGACCCTAAAAATAGATTTATTAAGGTTGAGTCAGACATAGAAATGGATTAGGTGATCAAAGATGATGGTGATAATGGCTACATGATCCTTGGATATTTATATTTCTAAAGGACATCATCTACATAGTTGTCAATGATTTTATGGATGAGATCATGGAAGATGTAGGTCATCACATGTTGGTAAGTTATTCCAACATTTTTAGACCAAATGGCATAACCCTATAGTAAAAGGTTCTCCATGGGTTGATGAAAGAATTTTTGTGTTGATCATTAGGGGAAATTAATATTATATCATATCCCAAGAAACCATCCATGAGAGAACATATCATAGCCAACTGTAAGATTAAAAAGTTGGTCGATGCTAGGCAAAGGGAAGTCATCCTTTGGGCAAGCAAGGTTGAGGTCATGAAATTAAATATAGAGGTGAAGTCCCCTTATGGGTTTGGTAATGGGAACAATGTTATAAACCCATTAAGGATAATCGATGGTTTAGATGAAGTGAACAAATAAGAGATGTTGAAGCTCTTCTTTGACTAGAAAGGTTATTTGAGGGTACATCTTATGAAGCTTTTACTGAATAGGCTTAGCATCAGGATGGGTGACAATGTTGTGAAGGGATATGGAAGGGTCAATTCTAGGTATCCTAATAAGACCAAGAAAATGATATGCTTCAGTCATGAAAGAAAGAAGCGTAATTTTGTTGCTCTATAGAATATAAGGATTGACCAATATTTATAATATGAATGTTATCCTAATTACCCAGGTTGACATTGATAGTGGATTCATTAAACATGGTTTAGTTCTTAAGATTAAGGGATTTGATATAATAATCCCCCATATTGAGGTAGGTGAGAATGGAATATGGGGGATTCTTAAGATTATGGGAACCTTGATAAAAGGTTATAAGGCAATAGTATGGGAACCTCATCCTTGATCCTAATTATGACCCCAAGATCAGAACCATCATACCTTTAGAGCCTCCTAACCATAAAAATAACTTGATATATGGGAGACTTGATCATCCACTTCTTTCTTCCACCACTACCTCTACCAACTGACCATTTACCTATGACTTCTCCTATCTCAACAAACTAACATTTACCAAATTATACCTTTATAGGTATGGCTACATGAGTTACCTTTCATAAAAACCCAAAAACCTTGTGAGCTATATAGCCTTGGGTTTGTAACACTATAAGAACCTATTGATTCACCAAAACCCATCTCCATCATTGATGAGGAAAACATCCCATCCTCACCAACCTAATCTCCTTTAAAGTCTAGGGATTTCAACATCATTCCTTCTAATTTTTTTTATCAATACCATTAGTTTAGGTCCCCTGATCTATCAAAAGGATGGCCAAAATAAAATCCTTCCCCTCATTCATCCTAAAATGGTAGAAAATGATTCTCTTATCATCAACACCATCCATTAGATAGGGACAGATGCATGGATAGGTTCATTGTAGATTTATTCATAAGATAAAAGGTTATGAGCCCCAGAAATAGATGACTCTAGGTTAGTCATTTTGTCCATTAACATTTTGACCAAATATGTTTGATGTTGGGAAGCTCCATAATTATGTGGTGAGTTTGGTTAAGGTTAGGTGGTATAAATATATGGATAAGTGGTATAAGGTTGAAAATATACCACATATTAGTATGTGGTCATTGGAGGTTTGGATGATGCCACATAAGGGTTAACGAGCACAAAAGGTTGGGTAGAAGGTGCTTTTTATCCTTTTGGATTAGGAACATATTGGTAAGATGGCATCGGTATTTGTTGATGGATTGATATGGGTTGATTTGGAGGTATGGATGGGTTGGTAGTTGGTTGAGGTTGAGTGGTAACTCTTTTGATAATAGGTGGAAGGGTAGGAGCTATGAAAAGCACTAAATTTTGAAGAGGCATGGAAATTAGTGGGTTGGTAGTGATAAAAGGAATGATGGAAATATGGGTATAAGATACCACCATGGTGGATGATGTATGGGTGACAATAGGTGAGGTTGCCCTATGTTGAAGGTGTTGGTTGGTATAGGTGATGTTTGGCTATTGGTTGGGATGTTGGATTGAGTTTGGGTGGTGGTAGTGGATGGGATATTGATAGAAGAATATTATTTGGTGATCATAGGTTGGGTAGAGGTAGAACCTATTGTTAGGAATTAAAAAAATTTAAATCATATTTAATATGACCATAAATTAGATCTAAATTATGAAATAACATGCATCATAGAAACATTCCTTAATTCACAATTATTATGAAAGCATAAATGAGAGAATAAGATAATAACATAGATAACACAGATCTAACATGGTTCACCTAATTTTGGATACACCCACCAAGAAAGTTCTCAATATAAACTGTAATCAAAACACAAGCCTATAATGAACTCTCATAGAGATATAAATTCTCCTATAGAAAATGCGACAAAACATTTTTCACTTTCACCTGTAGTTGCACAATGTTTTATCTCACAAGCTACTATACCACACCCTACAATAAACACCTACACTTTGTTAAAACACCTACACTTTGAATTTGATCCTCAAAGCCACACCTTGCAAAAATAAACCATCAACCTCTAAAGGCCACACCACACCCTGTATATATAGAAAATGAAGGAAAAAACCACAAAAAGAGGAGACATGTGTAATGATTATCCAAGATAAGCATTATCCAACATGTAACAACCCTCCTCCACCTAAGCAAGCTCATCCATGAAGGAACATACCAAGATTAGGTATCCACCTTTTAAGGGCACATTTACCAACACCATGTGATCATAACCAATTCCTTGAAACAAAGAAGGCATACCCTTTTCCAAAAAAATAAGTAGCTCCTTAAGATCAAGGAATTTAACATAGGAAAAGGCATCTAACATCTAATTCCAAAAAATATGAAAAAACATAAAATTTAGAAAATATAAGGAATATTTCTATTCACAAGTGGAGCAAGGTTCAACAAAAGGTGGAGTAGTGAAAACTATGATTCCCACATCCTTAGAGCTCTCCAGGCCCCCAAAATATTCTCCTAAGGTCATGTGATAGCCCCAAAGGGCTCCATACTCAATAATCTCCCACTTGGAGACTATTTTTCTAGAACATAATCTATCACTACTCCATGACCACTAAGCCCAACCAAATCTAAACATAGTCTCAACTTGTCCAATGTGACCACCTTGGTCATCATATACATAGGATTATGGATAGTATGAATCTTCTCTAGTTTCACCAAGTTCTCCAAAAGTGTACTAATTAAGTGATAATGTAATCAAATGTGTTTCATCCTCTAGTGGAAAGCGGAATTCTTCTACAAATTAATAACACGTTGACTATCACTATGTAGTCTCCCAACTTCTTGCTGATGCCCCAAATCTCAAAACAACTCTTGTAACCACTTCATCTCCTTGCTAACCTCTATGGTAGCAATATACTCTACCTTCGTAGTTGACAAAGCCATAACCTTTTGTATCTTAGAAATCCAACTAACCATTATATCTTTGATAGTAAATATATAACCTATCATACTTCTTCAGCTATCAATATCCCCTACCATATTTGAGTCTACATAACCACACAAAGTGGTATCTAATCTATCATAACATAATGTAACATCCACAGTTCCTCTCAAATATCAAATAATCCATTTCAATGCTTTCCAAATCTGATAACTTGGATCACTCATATACCTACTCACAACTCCCACTACTTGGGCAATATCTAGCATAGTATAAAACATGACATACTTCAAGCTGCAAACTACCAATGAATAAGGTACTTTGGATATTCTAAGCTTTTTAGCTTCTTTTTTGGGACACTAATCCTTTGATAATCTAAATTGGCTTGCTAAAGGAGTACCAAATATTTAACTTCCAACATGCTAAACCTTTCTAAGACTTTCTTCACATACTCTAATTGGAATAAGATAATATTCCTCTACTTCTTGTCACAAGAAATACTCATACCAAGGATTTGCTTTGTAGCACCCAAATCCTTCATAAAAAAGGAATCACTAAGTTATTTATTGAGCATATGAATATGTTATATTTTCTTTCCTACAACTAACATGTCATCGATATATAAACATAATATAATAAATGAACCATCATAAAAATATTTGAAGTAAATGTAATGGTCAAAATGACACCTTTGATATTCTTGTTCCAACATAAAATAATCAAATTTCTTATACCATTTCCACGGAGCTTGTTCGAGGCCATACAAGCTTTTCTTTAGTCTACACACATAGTTCTCCTTCCCTTTGACATCATAATCCTATGGGTACTTCATATACAACTCTTCATCCAAATCACCATGAAGAAAATCAATTTTTACATTTAACTATTCTAAGTACAAATCCCTTGACCATCATCATAGATTTATACTTTTTTCTCCCTTCATCTTATTTTATCCTGAATTTCCACTTGTTTGGCAATGCACTCTTGCCCTTAGGTAGCCAAATCCCATGTTTGGTTCTCCATGAGAGATTTATGCTCTTCATCCATGGCTTGCTTCTACTTCAACTTGGCATCTACCTACATTGCTTCCTCATAACACTCTGGTTATCCATTATCAATGAGTAATAAATAATTCAAAGGAGAAAAACATTTAGGTGCTCTTCTTATCCTAGAAGACCTCCTTACAATTGGAGTTTTGGGTCCTTTTGTAGAAAGTTCTTGAACTAAATCTTTGGATACTTTACCATCTATAATATCATCCAATACTATGTACTCTTTCAATTCTTATTCTTGTTCCTATAACTAATCCTTATGCATGGATTTTTCATTAAAGACTACATCTCTAGACTGAAATATTTTCTTATATTTAATATTCCCTAAATAGAAATCAAATTCATCCTGACCATAATCAACAAATGTGCATTTCCATAATTTAACCTCAAATTTGGTCTTATTCTCTTTCTTAATGAGAGAAAATGCCTCACGTCCAAAGACTCTAAGAGAAGAATAATCAACATTATTATTAGACCACGCTTGTTTAATAATGCCTCCATCCAAAGACATAGAAGGTCCTTTGTTAATTATATATGCTACCATTCTAACTATTTCTAACCAAAACTATAAAGACAATCTTGCATGTAACCTCATGCTCCTAGCACACTCCATTATTATTATATTCATCCTTTTAGATACCCCATTCTATTGTGGAGTTTTTGGAACTATCCTTTGCCTATAGATTCCATTTTTAGAACAATAATCAAAGAAAGCATTACTGAAATTCTCACCTCGATTATCTAATATGAGACATTTCAACTTGAGACTTCTTTCATTCTCAACCAAGGATTTTCACTTCCTAAAAGTGTTAAATACATCAAAATTATTTATATTAAAATATACTCAAAATTTCCTAGTTACATAATCAATAAAAGTAACATAATAATTGGATCCACCAATAGAAGATACATGAGCTAGTCCCCATACATCTAAATGTACCAACTCTAACTTGTGATCTTTCTTTATGGGTCCAAATTTTAGGAACTTAGCTCCCTTTTGTTTCCCATACACATAATTCTCATAGAATTCTAGATCTATATCTTTCAATCTAGGCAACTTATCTTTTAATATCTTCAGCCCTTATGGCTAATATGACCAAGCTTGTAGTGCCACATAATTGTATCTCCATCTAGAACAAATAATCAAAAGAATCAACACTACTAGTAAAATATAAAGTACCAACATTCTTACCTCTTGAAATCATAAGATCACCTTTGGTAACTTTCAAAGAATCTATAATAAACAATACTAAACATCCCTCACTCCCTAATTGCCCCACTAAAACCAAATTCTATCTCAACATAGGCACACATATAACATCCTTAAGGATCTATGTGTTCCCATTCTAAATTTTAACCTAAACATAACCTTCCCCTACTATCTCACATGGTTCATCATCACCAAGATAAACATGTCCTATATTCTCTTAAACATAATCAATAAAATAATTCTTATATGGGGTGGCATGAAAAGAAGCCCCTGAATCTAAAACCCAAGACTTAGAAAAACTATCCATAGAAAGAATTAATGCATCGTGACATGATTTACCTGATATGACATTTACCTCATTCATTTCCTCCTTATTGTAATTCTTATCTCAAAGTGACCAAAAATCCTTCTTTGAGTGTCCACTCTTTCCACAATGCCAACATATCATCTTGGATTCTAGATCTAGACTTAGATCTACCTTTTGAATTTCCATGGTTACCTTTACTCTTATGTTTTTACCTCCCTCTAGTATCAATAGATAGAACATTACCAAAATATGATTCACTATTGCTTTTCCTTTCTATTTTTTTTCTAAGTATCACACCTACAACATCCTCAAAATGCAAGCTTCCCTTGGCATGGATTGCATTACTCACAACCATAACCAAACTATTCCAACTATCAAGCAAAGAACATAAGATTAGCAAATCTCTAACTTCATCATCAAACTTAATTCAAATATAAGTGATCATAATTAAAACCATATTAAAATCATTTAGATGATTAGCTATTGAACCATTCTTAGACATTTTCATGTTAAATAATCTTTTTATAAGAAAACTTTTATTAGAAGCAAAGGGTTTCTCATATAACTTTCCAAGTTTACCCATGAGATCTTTTGTGGTTTTCTCATAAAAAATATTAAATGCAATAGAATATCCAAGGAATAATCAAATATATTCCAATGTCTTCCTATCAAGTAATGACCAATCTACATCACTCATACTTACAGGTTGTTCTACTTTCTCCTCTAAGGGAAATTGTAACTCCTTCTGATATAAGTAATCCTCCATCTGCATTTTCCACAAACCAAAATGCTTACCATAAAACTTTTCAACATTGAATCTAATCTCTTCTCCTATAGCTCCCACTCAAGCTAATATCCTTCCTATGATCTACCACTTCATCAAAACACACAAACAATGGCTCTAAAACCAGTTGTTAGAAATTAAAAAATTTAAACTAGATTTAATATGACCATAAATCAGATCTCATTTATGCTTTCATAATAATGGTGAATTAAGGAATGTTTCCATGATGTATTCTATTGCATAATTTAGATATATTAAATTTTGTTTAAAGTTTTTAATTCCTAAAAACACCAACCATAAGATGGGGAGGCATACTATAAGGTGGATCTATAAGAGGAAACAAAGTAATATGGGTTGGGTGAGATAAGGTGTTGAGGTAATGTTGGAGGGCCATACGGTTATTATCAAATAAGGTAGTGAAATACACATCACCCTCAACAACTATCTGAGGCATGGTAGGAGGTAGAGAAAGATGAGGATAAATCTCAACGTCAAAAATATACTCCATGGAAGAAGAGGAAGAGGAAGATGGTGGTTCTTGGTTGGTTTGGTTCCTCAACTATTATCTAGTAAAGATCATGTGAAGAATAGAAAAGAAATAATGAAAATATCATAACTCAAACACAAAGCAAGCAAAATGAAAAAAATCTCAATGCAATTAAAACATACACTAAAGTACACTTAAAACTTAGGATTCTTTTTAGATCACTTTTGGCTTATGTTTTAGAAAGTATGTAGAGGAAATTTGGTTTGAAGATTAGGTACTAAAGAATAAGTCTAAGGTTAGTTTTAGGTGTTAAAGGCTCTCAAAAATAATCTATATTAAAATTCAGTACATGGCTTGATATTGGGCCCTACCCCCTCACTTCACACAATGTAACAATAAGGGTGTTGAGTGCTTAGACAAGAAATACTAAATTTTAGAGTTTATACTCAACTAGAGAGATGAGTTGGTTTTTCCCTTGGTAATAACCTCCAAGTAGGATTTTTGGGAAAGGGTAAATTTATTGCTAGGTAATGAAATCCTAGTTGAGCATTGTCTCAATTTTTGTTTTGATGTGTTTAAGGATTATGTGGTTTGGTAAAGTGTGTGATAATAGGAGTGAAACCTAAATAAATTAATTTTTTTAAAAGTTAACTATATGAACTAAAACAAGCAAGTAATCAATGTGTGAAAGGTTTATTTTAAGTCCAAAATAAATTTTAGATTTCATTGTATGAGCATAGAATAAAGGAATAAAGAGAAACCTAAATGATGCTAGGGTCCCACTAGGCATGCCAAATGTTTCTCTTAATTTATGATCATTTCTTAATTTTAGAATAAGATAAGAAATTATTAATAAGGGTGTGGTATAAATACCTAGTTGGTGATGTGTGCATAATCTAGATGAGTATGGAAAGATCCTATTTGCCTTGGAAGGAATAACCTATAGATAAGAAAGTACTAATAAAAGGGGTTGTTAGCAAGATAGTTAGGTTGACTGCCTAGTATGAGCTAGATCTAAGAAGCATGAGCTTGCTAAGAGGCTATCAATCCACTCTTTGATAACAATTAAGCTTAAAGAGATAAAAGTAAGATACTTACATCAAATAACAAAAAGTATTGAAATGATACACAAGAAGAAAGTGAATGCTTGATAGAGAAAATGACTAAATATAGAAAAAAGTGGGTCAATACTAGTGCTAAAGTGGATTAGATCAAGTTCATAAAATAAGGCAAGGGTCTGTGAATAGGCAAGGACATAGAAAGTCAGATTTGGTTGTTGGTAAGGGGTTAGAAATAACTTTTTATTCTTACCACAGTCACTTTTGGTGATCAAGATGACCATTGGTAGTTAAGTTGACTGTCAGAGGTTCAGTAGCCATTGATAGTTAGGGGTGACCATTGGTGGTTGTGCTAACCATCTACAATTTCCTATGGATTCTAAATATATTCAAAAAGAGTTTCATAATGGGTTATTAATCAGATAGGGTTTGGTTAAGGGTCTAGTTAAGGCTAGGGAAGTCAGAAGATAGGTGTAGTAGATCTGATTTAGGACTAGAAGTAAGAAACCAAACAAATTGAAACATAAATTGTACTTATTATTTATTAAATCATTAAAGGATGGAGTAATTTTGGTAGAGTAACAATACATTGATTCAAGATCAATTTTGAAATAGGCTTGGATCTTTGTTGCTAGTGATGAATTAATAAAAGAAGACTAACTCAGAAGATTGAATGCCTATGTGTAAGAATACTTGTGATTTTCCATTTCACCTCCTACTCCCCTCCTTTTATAGGAAAATAGAGATGGAGGATAGAAGGTTCCCTAGTAAGTTGTCTTATTGATTTTAATTCTTGAGAGTTCATTAGAAATAGGTATGGAAGATATATTAAATTGTGTCATGTTATCTTGCATAACTGGTATTTATGTAATAACAAGGAGGACCTAACTGTTGATAGTCAAGATAACCATCGATGGTCAAGTGTCTAAAGGGAAAGGGGTCAAAGTGAGTTAAAAGGGTTAGTTAATAAGTTAGTGAGTTTAGTTAACTAAGTAGCTAACTAGACTCAGGGTCTGATGGGTTGTTCAGTGGGTCAAGAAGGGTTAGGTGGTCCCTAAGGTATCCCCAGGCATTTCAACATCTAGTATGGTTTTTTAGTGTCTACAGTCAGTGTGAAAATAATATTTTTTTCTATCCTCCTCCTTATGTTGACTACTCCTTGAATCTCTTTTAAAATGATTTTGGTTTCCTACTAAAGAATAGTGTTATAAATTATAAGAAAAAAATAATTTAATGTAAAGGGATTTCTTGGAATCCTCATCATGACCAACCTTTTCCAAAACCATTATTTGGAGGAAATAAAGTCCATCAATAAATGAAGCGGCACACTATATACCTTTAAGGGATGTCACATATAAAATTAATTGTTTATCTATTCAATGATGACAATTTCTTAAGAGTGGGGAAGAGTAACCACCAATCACGTAATTTTACTTGGATATCTATTAATGTATAGACAATGTCAATTTGAAATTCTGAGTGGATAAAAGTGACATTTGAAATATTTGAGTGGAAGGAAAGTCACAATTGTAATTGATTTAAAATAGAAAATTTAAATATACTATAAAATAAGTGACCAAAATTTGTGTTTTGATTATCTTATATTTGTGAGGGTAATGTGTCATCATATTATTTATTGCTTTAAACTACTATTTGGTCAAATTTATGAAATCAAGTGAAAATTGTACACCCATTTTTTATTTAAAATTTAACTTTTATTAATGAAACATAATGGCACAACACTAATCATAAAAAAAATGGGTGGAGGGAATTACAATCTTGAATGTAAGTCACATTGAGTTAGAGAAAGCCTCAAGATGAAAAAGAAGTTACATCATTATTGTAACCAACATATCCCATTTTAAAGAAATCAATTGGGGAACCATTTCTCATAAAAATCTCATGCTTTGCCCCTATCAAGGCTTGAATTGACCCTAAAAAAATATCATGGTAAAGCCTAAAATAATTTTATTCAATTTTTATTCTATGATTTTTTTAGGAAATTGAGATATTAATTAGGTTTTGGTATTTATTTATAAATTATTTGACTTACTAAACCAATCATTATTTTTCAATTGTTTTATTTCTAAACCTTACATGTTAGAATATTACTACCAATTTTCATTCATTCTCCCAAGTTTCATGGACTATCAAAGATATTCAAAATACTGATATTTGTATATCTAAACTAAGCAAGATCATACCATGTGTTATTATTTTGGTACATCTAAAATACATATTAATATTACAAGTTAAAAAATCAAGTAATCAACTGAATACATGAGATTGTGCCGAGTATCATAGTCTCATTTGATTGTGGGCTTTTGGTAAAAAAAAAATTTATGAAATCCATTGACCACCCCATTCAAATAAATCACAACACATGTTGACATATAAATCCATCATACCTATCATATAGAAGTACAAATCATACAATCAATCAAATAGATGAATACATGAGGTTTATCCACGTCACAATCTCACTTTATCATAGGCTCAGAGATAAAGGGACAAAATCATAAGATAGTTGAACACCTGAGTGAGTTAGATTATTCCACATAGTGACATATTTGGTTGATGCTATTTGTGGAACTATTACCCTAGCCAACATTTTTCCCTAGTAGCTTAAAGGGACAAATTGGATTTTTGATTACTTTTACTATCTTCACATACATAAATAAATGGATCATATACAAATAATAAAGACACTTTTACCCAATGGTTTATAGAGAAATAAATGGGAAACCCATGCCTAGGTTTTCTGACTAGATTAAAAGATCATTTAGAACATTGGATGATTATTGGTTCTATTTAGATCACATTATCATCAGAGTTGAGGTCACATTGGTAGATGACTTCTTACTTCTAATAATTGTACAAAATAAATTGGTTGAGCAAGAGATAACTTATTAGCAATATAACAATGTACATTAAATGTTGTAGAAGGCTTGATTAACCAAGTATCACAAGGCACCCCTAATCATTGGAAGATAATATCTCCAAAATTGGGAGCAACTAGCTAAGACTTTAAAACACTGAGGTTCATTTAAGTTTTAGGTAGCTAAGAGTAGATATTGGGATCCCAAGAAGGTAAAAAACCATCACATAGACAAGTTTTATAGGAAACTTAGGCAATACTATGGCCACCAAAAGTATTGACATGACCTAGTCTTTCTCAACCCTGATGATGATTCATAGGTTTAAATGAGAATGACAAGATCCTAGATGTCTATGAGGATCACTCAGATGATATAATATGATCCATATAATAGGAGAAGATTAAATAAGAATAGAACGTGAGGAAAATAATTCTAAACAAGTTGGATAGCCTCAAGTAGAGGAATAATAAGAAGAATACATTGATGATTAGTTGAGGTAAATAATCTTTAAAATTTTCCAAAATCCATAAGAGATGAAGCAATAAATTCTAGTCACAAGAGAACATCCAAAGATAACAATCGCATTCATTTTATTGACTATAACAATATTTCTAGCTTAGGCTCTAATAAAAACTCAAATTCCCTTCTCCTCTACCATTACAGTTGATATCCACTCCTACAATAATTTATGTGAGAAGGTATTTTCCTACCTCTTTTCAAGGTCCTTATACCATTCAATAAAGGAAATACTTGAACCACTAAATGAATAATAAAAAGAGGGAGATTTAGACATAATCTATAGTTGAAACCTAGAGGTAAAAACACCATCAAACATGTATCATAAGGTGCCTTTATAAAAAACACTTTTGGGACTTCAATTCCCACTCTTCCATTCACTCAAGACATTGGATAAGGACAAGTTGAATAAGTATAAGATGGAACTATGATAATTAACACTATGGTGGCTACACCTACTACTTCAATCATCCCATTTATGGACAAACTAGTATATTTTCCCCAGTTCTTAACATGGGTCACTATTTCATGTGTTCCAGTAATAGTTATTATAACTCCCACATGTATACATATAACATTTTAAAACTTTATCAATTAATGATTTTTTCTCTCTTGTAGTAACCCATCGAGTCTTAATCTCTCTGAGTGCACACCTTAAAGTGTGCACCAGGAAAGGGATGGGTAGACCATTGATGCTTCACAAGATTTTTATCCCATATACCACCACTTGAAATTAGAACAAACTTATCCTATAAACTTCCCAAATATTTGAAACCTCCATTACACACTCCTCTAAGAACTTCACCACCTTATTCAACCCCTACCTAAGCTAAAATATCTTTTTGACATTTACCAAACAAATGTAGCTTAGGCCAACACTACATTTAAATTATATTTGCACGTTATGGTACTCTATCAGCCTTAGCAAGCCTAGTCTAGGACCTAATTTATTTTTATGAATTAATGATACAGGGTCAATTGGGCTGAATCTATTAGATAAAATTTTAGAAGGGTCTAGGGTTAAATGTAGTAATATAAACACATTCTTTTCAACATTTCTTAGAGAAAGATATATTTAATTATTCATTTATGCTTCTTTACAATTTACTCTTCTAACACTCTACTTGAGGAGTTATTTTCTTAGGGTTTATACATGAAGAGAAGAACCTTTATCTTGTGAAACCTTGAGATTCACTAGGATGTCCTTGGATAGACTATAGTCCATTGTCCATCCTTAGCTTCTTCAACAATACATAACAACCTCTTGTGAAGAAACTTTATTCAAGGGAGAGATTGAACTAGATGGGTTCATCTTCAAGGTAAGTATCTCTAACTTTACTCTATTTTAGTAGATAGAAGTAACATAAGTAATGGTTTTTGAATGCATCTATCTCTCCATGCATTAAGGTTCTATTTATACATAGCTTAATTGGAATTATTCTATGCATGTTTACCTTCATTTTTATTACCCTCCTTTTGTGCCATAATATTTTGGTGAGAACTAGTTTAGATTTTAATTTAATTTACACATACTTTGTGAATATATAGAAAACATAAGACTTGGCTAGGGTTATTACATGGTGTTGATTGACTAAAGGCTTTGGAACCCTCTCTAGTGACATTATTATGGTAAGGGACCCCTTGCTTAGGTGTAGCAGATCTATCTTGGTCATAACCCTAATTGTATAAATGTACCAACAAATGAAAGTGTATGTGTGACTTATCTTATTCAAGATAAGATTGACTTTTAGATCAACTACATTTTCCCTTGTATATATTTTGGTAAACTTGACATGAATCTAACCCTTGTAGGTTTTATTTCATGCATTCATTTTATTTCATATTAAATATTTTATATTTATTATAATATATCAAACATGTTGATATAGTCTAGAAGTGTGTGCATAGGTTTAACACATAATCACTCCAAATAAACTATATTTTCTCTGTGCAGGTATTCTCCAAATACAAGTGACTAGATTGACTAGTTTAACATAATTTTCTTATTCAATCATATGATTCTAGACTTTGTCAACCCAATTGACTCTAGTCATAGTTTTTGTTTTCACCATATAGGCTTGTAGACTTAGTCAAATTAGTCAACTGTGTTCATAGATTATTTTCATCACATAGGTTTTGTAGACTTTATCACGCAATCGATCATATTCGTAGAATATAAAAATCAACATTTAAAAAAGAAAACATAAAATTTGAAAACTAAGCATCTTCAAAATTACTAAGGTTCATTCCTACCTTCTCTACCATTTCTATTTATCATTTATAATTTTTTTCATAAATTATAGTTTATAAAATTGTAAGCCTACAACAAATTGGGTTGACCAGATCAACATAGTTATTTATCCTATCTTCTCTATAGAAGACTTAGTTAACCTTTTCAATTGTGTTCTTATAGATATTGCTTCCAAAAAATAGTAGTAACCCTATCGACTCTATTCTATATTATTTGCATACAATGTCACCTAAATTGACTCTATACTCTTCATAGTAAAAACAATTAACCTATTTTGTTAGTAGTTAATTCAATTTTCATATTAGTTACTAGTATGCTTAGAGTAACAAACATATACTAATTAGGTGGTTCTCAATTCAATGATTTAGTCACACTATTTTTCTCTTTCACACACACTTATAAATCACTTAACACTAAAAAGCATTACATATTTTCTTCCCAAGGCCTACCTACTTGGATTTCATCACCAAGGTGGAAGTCAGGTTGGTTTTTTGGCTAATTATAAACTGGTGGTTGATACTATATATTGGTAAATCACCTGACACCCTTATTTCTATGAGATTATGAATTGAGGGGGTAGGCCCTAATACCATTGCCAATATGGATCTTATTTAGCCTACACTACTTAAAACTATCCATAGATTACTTTATAGTTCCTTCTTATAGCCAAATCCCTATTACATTAATTTCAAAATTTATTATAACTTAACAGCATTTAGGAATGACCAATTAGCTTAGCATTTACATTCAAGTTTTTTTCTTTCTCTTTGATCATTGCATTTTGTATTGCAAAACTTATACTAATCAGCATTAGTATAAGGTTTTTGATGTGTGTTAAAATTAGATAAAACACATAGATCTGATTTCTTATGTATTTCATTATATTTTCTTAGTTTTTATCTTGCAAAAAAATTCTTACTTTTAGAACACTATCACCCCTATCGACACAGCTTCCTACAAATTGTTAGTTTTGTTTACTTGAAATAAATATTTGACCTATCTAAATGTATATCTTTTTAACATGTTCAATTTCTCAATCTTCAATACATAGTTGACCGATTTGACTATGTATCTTTTTAGCATGTTTAGTCTCTCCATCTGTAATAGACAATTGACTTATCTGACTATGTATCTTGTTGGCCTACCTTGATTTAACCATTTGCAAAACATAGTCAATTAGTTCGACTATGTCTTTTACATCATATTCTATTGATATTTCCTATAGGCTCTATCAACCCTATCAACTCTACACTTGTTGGTTGATATTATTTTGTATTTGGCCAACTTTGTCCCTATTTTCCCTCTTTACTTCTTGATTTTATATTTTGCTTTTAAGCATCATGAAATCCTCTATCATAACATTTTTGGACAACTTGAATCCATTTAGATTCTATATGGGATGTTTTTTTCTTCTTAACTTCACTACCCAATAGGATCTTCACTCTTGGAGCACATTTTCTCATCCTTCATCTTTTATCTTTAATACAGTCTGAATCACTCCAATAGATGAGATTGGTAGATTAGATTAATTTTATATTTCTAAAGATAATTATCACTTCAAGGCTAATGCAGGAGCATCTACAATAGCACCATAGAGGACTAGTTGCAAATGCAAATGAAATTCTAGTGGGAAATTTCAAATTCTGGTTTTCCCTCCAAATTGTGTAGATTTCAAAATTTCACCTTGAGAGTAAATGTAATTATCAAAAAGTGAAAGTAAAAAGGTAAAAAGTGATGGTTAGGCTATTGAGGAAATTAGGGGGAAATGGTTGAAACTATTTTCAACCTTAGTATGTTGTTAAAACTTACAAACAACATTTGGTTTTGCCTTAAGCCCAATTTGGGTGTAGAAGTTAGAAGAGAGATTCTTGAAAAGAGAAAAAAAAGAAGAATTCATTAAGAAGAGAGAAGGAGAAAAGGAGAGAGGATGAGAGGAGCATAGAAGAGAAGAAGGACAAAGAGGAAAATTCCTCTCATTCAAGAGAAAGAAGAAAGAATGAAGAATAGAGAGGATAATTAGTGAGGGAGGACCTCACTCAAGAGATGATAAGGTTAAAGAGAAGGAGCAAAGAATGTGTGAAGGAGCAGACAAGGATTTGAAAGCCATGGGAAATTGAAACTGGACATTGATATTGAAATGTAAGTCTTCCATTTGATCTAAGGAGAATGAATGTTTTGTTTCATGTTATGGTCTCTTTATGAAATTCTGGTAACAGGCTTGTGTGTGTATATGTATGTGTGTGTGGATGATGGTTCACTTGAGAACATTTAGAAAAATACATGTAGACTGGTTACTTTATATGTTGAGAATGAGTTTAAATTGTATTATGTGACCAAGAAGTCTTAAGAGCTTTGAATGCTAGAAAAAGCCTAAACAGGGTATCCAGGCATCTAGACCTACAACCCACTGTCTAAGGGAAAATCCACATGAAAATGTTTGTATGAAGTTTTTAAAAGCATGGATACAGGTCTATAAGGTAATTATAACTTAGGAGATTAAGAAACATACTTTAAAAACCCCTCTTGATATCCAAAATCTCCAACTGTTGCCTCTCAGCCTGTAGTGGACAGAATACAGTCAATGATAAGAGAGTTGTATGTTTTTGCAAGGTAAATGTATTGAAAAGGTCCTCTTTGATATGAGTATGGGAATGGGGAATTAATTAAGTTATTGACATGATTTTTTATCCTCTTGAAAGTCTATTGATCACTCCAAAAGGAGAAGACAATAATGAACCCTGTTGACTGTCATAAAAATACAGTCAAAGACAACTAAGTTGTTGAGCATTAGAAGGTACAGAAGGTTAACATGACCAAGGTGATTATTTGAGAAGGTGTAGGGAACTAAGACAGACCATATAAAAGTGATTATAACCCTTTAAACTGGCTAAAACACTCCCAGCCAAAATTTATATGCTCTCGGCCTGTGACTGTCATTGGAAAATCCTGAATTAGCTTCTGACCCTCAAAATGAGTTTTAATACTTGAAAACTCTTGAAAATTTGCAATCTGACCCTTTAAGATGTTAGAAAACTTTTGGAAGTGGTTTTAAGGTGCTATAGTATGGATAAGTACCGAAAAGAACAATTTCCAAGTGGATCCTAGGTGCATGTGAGATGAAGAGCATAGGCCAATATAGGAAAAGTGGATTTCTCCAAATAAGTGCACTAAAAAACATTTTATTCACCTATAAGAAGGTAATGGGTATCTGTAATGATTCTTGGTTTGACTATAAATTCATTACTTCACTTTGGACGAGACGTTTTGCATTCAAGGAGGGTTAATTGAAACATGGCATAAAGAAGAAAGTATAATTCCGTACAAATCAACCTTAGGAGATTTTTTATTATGTTATATAAGGGATTAATGGGTATCCATAAATAGTTTTACTTTCATGATTGAGCTAACCTATATAAATTTATGGCCAATAAATAGGGAAAACAGGGCTACAAGGAATGAATGATCTAGATAGGTCTGTATAAATTTGTTGATGGTTACAAAGCTATGTATGGAAAATTTTCATCATTTGGTATCAGATCTTGAAGCTCTTGGGAATTTATAATTTGTTTATGGTTATGATTTCTAATAACTTGTTACAGGATTTGGCAAGAAGATCAGCAGAACAAAGCACTAGAAGACCCTGGGGAGAAAAGGTATGAGTAATCTTTGCTATTTGATTTGAGTTATTGTGTTGAGGAGTAAATAGGTGAAGAGAAATTTAGTCAAGTAATTGAGGCTTAAGAGGAGAAGAAGCCAAGGAAGGCTTAGTGAAGATCCAAGAAGAAGCTTGGATAGTTTGCCAAAAGATTAAGGTGAAATAGACTTAGGTGAAGTAAAGGATGGAGTTTGAAGCTTGGAGAGGTCAAAAGTAAGGGAGCAAGTGAATTCTCAAGAGGAAGATCCAAATTAAGGTAAGATTATATTTGTGATTTGTATTTGATGAAGTGTTGCATAGAGAATTGCTACAGGATTGAGAAAAGGATCAAAAGACTAGGATGCAAAAGGCCTAGGTGAGATCAAGGAGATTGTCAAAAGACCAGTCAAGAAGAAAGACTTGGGTGAGACAAGGGATCAAGAGACCAAGGTGGAAAAGACTTGGGTGAAGATCTCAGAGATGGAAGTGTTGTTGAAGGCACTACAGATCAGCAAGGTACATGAGGGCACCAAAAAGAAAGCAAGCATCAAAGGTATGGACAGTTTTGTAATTGATAAAGAGATTACTAATTTGAAGAGAGAGTTAGCTAAGATTAAAGATGGATATGAGTCTTAGATATAGATGGATAAGCAAACATGGTTATGGCCAATGAGGAGGAGGTTGAAGTGGCCAATAGATCTCCTAGTGAAAAGGAGAAGAAGGCAAAAGAAGATTGCCATGAAGAGAGAAGCCCATAGAGGCTTGAAGAAGATAAGAAGGTTGCCAAGTGAGCAGCAAGAGGAAGAAGTTGAGAATAATGTTCTCATTGAGGAGAACAAGAGAAGAGAAGAAGAAAGAAATGATGAAGTACCAGGAAGAGCACTTGAGAAGATGAGAGTGTTGATGAAGAGGACACTCATGGAGACATTATGGTCTCTTGTTTTTATATCTAATGTTGTTTTTGCATGGGTAATTGCAAGTATGAGCAGCCTTATGAAGGTGAAGAGAAAGGCCTTAAAAAGTGAAGATATTGGTGCAAGAGAAGACACCAAGTACACAAGGGAATGTGTAAGAGGAAAGAGAAGTAAGTTTGCTGTTGTTGATAAAGAAGAAGAGATGCATTGGTTAATTCATGAGGAAGGTGTTGAAGAAACCTTACAAGCAAGAGAAGAGATAGAAGATGAAGCTGAATTCCATGATGCCATTGAAGGCCAAGAAGAAGAAAGAGAGCAGCCAAGCACAAAGGGAGAGAAATATTACTCCATAGATCAAGCTATCAAAGAGGTAAATGAAGTGTTAAGACCTGATTTTGATTGTTATTATGAGCATGAAGCTGTTGATGTACAGGTGCAAGAATTAAGGAAGATGATAGAGCCCTCAAAAAGAGAATTTAAGCATGGGTATGTGATGCCTAAATGGTGGAAGAAGAAAACTCCCAAGCAAGAGGAAGTGCTGATACAAGATCATGGTTACAAGATGCCTAATTGGATTGTGAAGTCAAATGATAAGAAGAAGAATAAAGTGTGGGTGCCTAAGAAGGCAAAGAGAAAAGAGAGGATTGAAGGTGATACCAGCAGCCAAGAGAATGAAGATGAGAAAGAAAAATTCTCAAAGGATAATGAGGTAGAGCATGAGGATGCAAAGATGAAAGGTAAACAAATTGTTTATGATGATGTTTTTAATCTTTTTATGAGAAATAAAAGATGGAAAGTGGCTGTGTGGACTAATATGCAACAAGAAGAGACTTCCAAATGGATAGATGATAAGGAAAGGAGAAAGTATGTAGCAGAACAAACAAGATGGCTTCAAGCAGAGATTGAAGAGAGCAAAGAGGTAGAAGGTAAGGGTGTTTCAATTGTATTTGATGAGTATATTGATGAAGAAGTTGATTTATGTGAAGACAAGCTAAGAAAAAAAGAGATAAGAGGTAAAGGGCAAGTAAGCTTTGTGAGTGATCAGCCCAAGTTTGATGAAGAAAAAAGTGAGATAGATGAGATCTTACTAAAGGAAGAGTTGAAGATGCTAGAGGAGCTATTTGGTAATTCAAGAGAGATGAATGAAGATATAAGCCATGGTGAAGATAGCATTGGGAAGAGTGAAACAAGACAAGAGCAGAAGAGTAAAGAGGCCAAGGCAGTTTTGGTCAAGAAACAAGAGCATGGAGACAGCCAAGAGGCTTCATGGCCTAAATATTTTGATTCTAAGGTGGCTTTGAATGTTTTGTATGCAGGTATGAAGGTTGCTAAAGTAAATAACATACATGAGTCATTGGAGAAGCTTATGAAACAAGAAGAACAACAAGAAGATCTAGAAAACATATATGAAGATGAAGAAGCATGGAAGTGGGATATGACAGCTGAGAAATAGATGAGGAGAAGAACTTACCAGAAGAGGAAGAAAAGCAAGATGAAAGACAAAGACTCTCAAAGACAAGCATTGGTATTGGCAACAAGACCTTGGGATCCAGGCATAGAATGAAGGCTAAAGCATCGAGGAAGCATCTCATTTGAAATAAGGTTAAAATATTTTATAGAGGGAGAGTATGATGTAGGAGCATCTACAATAGCACCATGGAGGACTAGTTGCAAATGCAAATGAAATTCTAGTGGGAAATTTCAAATTTTGGTTTTCCCTCCAAATTGTGTAGGCTTCAAAAATTCACCTTGAGAGTAAATGTAATTTTCAAAAAGTGAAAGTAAAAAGGTAAAAATTGATGGTTATGCTATTGAGGAAATCAGGGGGAAATGGTTGAAACTATTTTCAACCTTAGTATGTTGTTAAAACTTACAAACAACATTTGGTTTTACCTTAAGCCCAATTTGGGCGTAGAAGTTGGAAGAGAGATTCTTGAAAAGAGAAAAAAAAGAAGAATTCATTAAGAAGAGAGAAGGAGAAAAGGAGAGAGGATGAGAGGGACATAGAAGAGAAGAAGGATAGAGAGGAAAAGTCCTCTCATTCAAGAGAAAGAAGAAATAATGAAGAATAGAGAGGAGAATTAGTGAGGGAGGACCTCACTCAAGAGATGATAAGGTTAAAGAGAAGGAGCACAGAATGTGTGAAGGAGTAGACAAGGCTTTAAAAGCCATGGGAAATTGAAACTAGACTTTGATATTGAAATGTATGTCTTCCATTTGATCTAAGGAGAATGAATGTTTTGTTTCATGTTATGGTCTCTTTATGAAATTCTGGTAACAGGCCTATGTGTGTATATGTATGTGTGTGTGGATGATGGTGAGAACATTTATAAAAATACATGTAGACTGGTTACTTTATATGTTGAGAATGAGTTTAAATTGTATTATGTGACCAAGAAGTCTTAAGAGCTTTGAATGCTAGAAAAAGCCTAAACAGGCCTAAATAGGGTATCCAGGCATCTAGACCTACAACCCACTGTCTAAGGGAAAATCCACATGAAAATGTTTGTATGAAGTTTGTAAAAGCATGGAGACAGGTCTATAAGGTAAGTATCACTTAGGAGAGGAAGAAACAGACTTTAAAAACCCCTCTTGATATCCAAAATCTCCAACTGTTGGCTCTCGGCCTGTAGTGGACAGAATACAGTCAATGATAAGAGAGTTGTATGTTTTTGCAAGGTAAATGTATTGAAAAGGTCCTATTTGATATGAGTATGGGAATGGGGAAGTCATTAAGGTATTGACATGGTTGTTTATCCTCTTGAAAGTCTATTGATCACTCCAAAAGGAGAAGACAATAATGAACCCTGTTGACTGTCATAAAAATATAGTCAAAGACAACTGAGTTATTGAGCATTATAAGGTACATAAGGTTAACATGACCAAGGTGATTATTGGAGAAGGTGTAGGGAACTAATACAGACCCTATAAAAGTGATTAGAACCCTTTAAACTGGCTAAAACACTCCCAGCCAAAATTTATATGCTCTCGGCCTGTGACTGTCATTAGAAAATCCTGAATTAGCTTCTGACCCTCAAAATGAGTTTTAATGCTTGAAAACTCTTGACACTTTGTAATATAATCCTTGAATATGTTATAAAACTGTTGGAAGTGGTTTCAAGGTTCTACAGTATGGATAAGTATGGAAAAGAACAATTGCCAAGTGGATCCTAGGTGCATGTGAGATGAAGAGCATAGGCCAATATAGGAAAAGTGGATTTCTCCAAAGAAGTGCACTAAAAAAAGTTTGATTCACCTATAAGAAGGTAATGGGTATCTGTAATGATGATTTTTTTGACTATAATGTCCGTACTTCACTCTGGATGAGACATTTTGCATTCAAGGAGGGCTAATTAAAACAGGGCATAAAGAAGAAAGTACGATTCCGTACAAAGCAACCTTAGAAGATTTTTTAGTATATTATATAAGGGCTTAATGGGTATCCAGAAATGGTTTTAATTTCATGATTGAGCTAACCTATATAAATTTATGGCCAATAAATAGGGAAAATAGGGCTACAAGGAATGAATGATCTAGATAGGTCTGTATAAATTTGTTGATGGTTACAGAGCTGTGTAAGGATAGTTTTCATCAAAGGCTCCTTATCATAATATGGGAGAAAATGACATAATAATAACAAATAACCCCATAGGAAACCTTCTCAACACCAATAACCCTCCTACCAATCTGCACTTAACAACCCTTCTGCTAATACCAATTTGAGGAATCTCTCTCCTAAAAATCTTAATAATCCTCCAACCAACACCAACCCACGAATTGATACAACTCAAATTCTTGCACAAATAGTGAAAAAAATGATCATGAAAACATATAATACCTCTCAAATGATGCAACTACAACATCATTTGATAAACATGGCTAATTAGCCTCTTATCATAGTTCCCAAAAATAACCAAAATTTCATGCCTCCACCTCCTAAAGATGTCATGGGAAATGTCATTCCCCAACCTATTATGCACAAAAAAAATGATTCAACATATTTAAATTTAACATTTATACCCATTCATTTTATCTATTGATATTGGTAATGTATCTCCAACTATTAAATATAATGGGACTAAAGACCCCACATCTTTTCTCAAAGCATTCAATAATCTTTATAAAGAGTGGATCCAAACTAATATCTTTACCACTACCAAAATTTTAGTTAAAAACTTCATAGATTACAAATTAGAATGGTACAAATAATTTCCCCAACATTATATATGTAAACTTGAGGATTTATTGAATCCTTTAGTTAAGTAATTTCAACATAATGATCTTCCCAAAAAATTTCTTAGTCATTTCATCAATTATAAGTAACCCCTATTGAATCAGTTTATAATTTTATCAAACGATGGAAAAAATTGGATCAAAATTTCGATCATAATATGAATGATGATATCTTTTTCAAAATTTTCATAAAATCCTTAACACCTTCCCTCCAATGCAAGGTTTTAACTTTTGCTCCTCAAACATTAAATGATGTTATTAATCAAGCTAAGAGTCAAGACTTTCTAATGAAATAGTTTTAAACTAACACTAAAACCATCAATGGATCTTTCCTACATTCAACCAATGTAATCACTGGAAATCCTCCTTAACCAAAATTAGTATTATCCAAAAAAATTCATATGAAAAATTCACATACGACAAGTACTATGCAATAAATGAAATAAATTTTAGTGCCTTTTAAACCATTCATGTATTCTAATAATCCCACTCAATGGTATGACCATAAAAATATTTATTGATTAAATGTCAATATAGGTCATTCCCATGAAATATGTCATGGTATTACAAAGTTTATCATTTATTATACGTTAGGCGATACATTCAATCATGATGCCATGTTCAAAATCCATCATCATGATTATGTTAATGCTTCTCTAAAGAAATAAGCTTTCAAATATTCTTCCTCTAACAATCTAAAAGATTTCACTACATCCAACCCTCAACAATAAAGTAATGCTATTTTTTTAGTTTATGCTAACTATTATCAATAATATACCAATTCCCAATACATAAATATGGCTAAAGTCAATTATCAACAAAAATATACCCACAAAGATCGTATCACAAAACCAAATAAATCCATTAGAAGAGAAACTTCTCAAAGATACTAATACCACTAACCTACCTTTGAAAACTAATTAGGAGCCACTTCCTCAATCCTAACCTCTAACTACCTCGCCTCCTACTAAAAATATTTTACCTTTCAAGCCTCATGCTAGTTCTTCCTCTTTAAAAACTCATTCAAATTTATTAGAGGAACTCAACTCTATGACTTACAAAATTCCTCTCATGGATTTAGTTTACACTTTAACCTATCATTGTAAATTACTAATGCAAAAACTACAAGAAATTAAACAACCATCTTCCCTAAAAGTGAAACAACCTTATCATGAGCCCTCAACAATAGAAGTTCATACCATTGAAACTATTTTTCCTTATTCAAAAACTTCCATAGAGTTCTTTGAGAAATACATGATCAATGATGATTTTTTTTTTTGTATCAATGACCCACATCTCTTTATTAAAATAACCATTCATACCACCCTTATTCACAAAGTATTAGTAGATGAGGGATTGGAAATTAATTTGACATCTCTTTGGCTCATTTAATAACTTGGGTATAACAAATATCATCTCAATCAAACTTGTCTAACATGTTACGAATTTGATAAGACAAATAAAAATCTGCTTGGTTATATTTAGATCCCTCTTACTATTGGACCCAAAACTATATGTACTAAACTTATGGTTATCAACTTATCATTATCCTTTACTATACTCCTAGGTCACCCATGGATGCATTGCATATGGGATATTACCTCTTTCATAACCAATGTATCAAGTTCATTCTTAATGGCAAAAGGTATAAATGTGAGGTTGATCATAACCCATGGATTATTTATCTTCCCAACCCAAAATCTTATTATTAGATTCCAACTATCCAAAGAATTAATAATGCACCTTTATTTGAATTCATCCATATGGATATATATTTATAGGTCACTCTTGTCCATTCTAATGATGATGAGCCAAATTATTTATAAACCACATGCAATAATACCGAGATACCTCCTTACATTTTGGAGTGGTTCCCACCTTCCTTGTTACCTCACGATCATACCATCCCTCTCATCGATGTGATCAATGATTTCACTCCTCCATTTAATTCACATGAAGCATCTTATACAGAAGATTATTTCACTTGGAATGACTATGGATTAGCCAAATTATTTAAAGACCCTTTAACCATGTCACCTCATAAATTTAGCAATCTAGGCAAATCACCTTATAATGTTCCTTTAGAGACACAAAAATCTACTATCTTTCCCACCTATTATGATAACTATATTATGGCCCAAGCTCAGTCAACACCAATACACTACCACTAATCAATATAAGGTTTGTAACTCCAAGCAAAATATTAAAAATGTTAAAGTCCACGATTTCAATATTGGTTATCTAGTCCTTAAATTAGACTATACCCATGAAAAGAAGGAAAATATGCCCAAAAAGAGTGGGGCCCTTATTTAGTGAAATACATTCATGGTCCTAGAACCTATCACCTCCAAACTAATGAAGTTTATGTTTTCAAAGAACCCACTAACGTGCAATTCTTAAATAAATATTTTTCCTATATATTTCTCTTTTTCTCATATTTCTATGTTTTATCCTACTAACACTTTTTAAGGATTTTTATAAGGATATCTCCCTCTATAGTAATATATTTATATACAAACCTTATTTCCTTCCCTTGGTATTTTGGTTTCTTTATTTCATGAGTTGCATTGTAATACCATGGATAGGACCCAATTTTCCTTATGAATTCCTTTTGCTTTCATATATATTTTTTTCATTACAATTTGTTTTCAATGCCTATTACACCCTCTTGGTTTTTTCTATTATGAGTTTCAATTCAATACCATTCATAGGATTAGGACCTCCTCATAAATACAATTTTTATCATTTTATTTTTCACATATTGTGTTCACCCTCTTGAGTTTTCCTTTTGTGAGTTATAGTGTAATACCATGGATAGGACTAGGCCCTATTCAAAAATACCATTTTTGCCTTTATTGTACCCACTTGGGTTTCTCTTTTATGAGTTTTAGTTTAATATCATGGATAGGACCAAACTCTCCTCATAAAATTACCATTTTATTTCCAAACATCTTTACTCAACCACATGTTCCTTTTCTAGAATATTAAGAAATGGTTACAAGTTTGTGATCCCATATTATCATATATGGTTTATGTATCTTTTGTAGATAAAAATTTCACAACAAACTATGTTAGCATGTTTCCATACACTTACATACATTATTATGATAAGGAATCATACTTACCTATCATTGTATCCCTTTTTACTTTGTCACAATATTTTGCAATTTGAAGTAATTTAAATTATTTCTATTCATTTCCTCAAATTCTTATGATATGGAATCATACTTACCTATGATTGTATCCCTTTTCACTTTGTCATTTTTTTAATAATTTGAAGTAATTTAAATTGATTATATTCATTTCCCCCTTGATTTCCTTTCCTTTCATTCCACTTTGGATCAAATAAGGTCAAAGTCAAGATATCACTTTTATTTCATAGGAATAAAAAAACTCTTAGACAACATTCTATTTAAGTTGTCTTTCTTAGTAACCAAGTCATAAGTTTTCAAATGATAGTCATTTTTATAGAAAAATCCATAAAAAGTTAAAATATATACTATTTAAAACAAAATTCAATGATCAAAAGGTATTTTAAAACTAAAAAAATTATAATCACACCAAAAGATGTGATTCATAACACATATCCTATCTCCAATCATATATCAAACTCCATAGATAGCCTAATGATAGAGCTGAGATCCATTGGGGTGTGGTAGGCCAGTAGATTGGGATAGGATAATTCAAAAATAATATATAATAATACCTAATTTCTCATGTAAGTACCCAATATTCTTAGTAGACTGAAAATTCTATAAGTGGTCCTAAGTAACAAAGAACACATTGTGGAAAGGTAAGTTGATTTTAATATTCATACTTCATTTGATGACCTAATATTTTTTGTTAGAAGAAGTTATCCAAACTCCTTAATGTTGAAATCCCTATTGTTTTGATAAACCTAATCTAAGTGTCTTGACTTTGATAAAGAGTTTTTATACCTTGAATTTTTCTTCATTTCTCCTACCACCCATTTCATTTCCCCCTTTGATAATCAATTTTGATTCTAAATTCATTTTACCACTTCTATAATCCTTCTTATCCACACCTTAAAAACATGCTAACACTACTTTGTTTCGATTTTATCTATCCTTAGAAAAAAACAATATGTTCAGGTAAATATGGATTATCTTATTTATACCATTGCTTTCCATTTCTAGAATCGCCTTGGTTTATTAGAAAAAAATCATTACCACTTCTTTTTTCAAACAACTGCATCCATTTTAATATTTTTATTATACTTCCTTTCTTTTCGGAAACTATGTTCATTTCTATTTTTAGTACTTTTTCCATTATTGAGAGGGGTTGAATTGTTACTTCTCACTCACCAATGTTGTTTTCCGTTTTATGTACTTTTTCCATTGATGATTAAGCAAGGATTATTACTGCTATTATCAATGTTGTTTTACCATTTTTCTTTCCCATCTTTGTTTAAGTAAAGATTTTTATTAATTTCATATTGCTGTTTGATTACCATTTTTACTTGTATCCTTAGTTTTATTTTATTTATTTAACTTTGTTACTTAAGTTTTACATGTTTGAGTTTATCAGTCATTTAGTATCCTTAGATTTTTGGTTACTCGATTTACTCTATTCTTTAGATTGGTCATTTGGTTCTAACTTAGAATTTATAACACTAACTTAACAAATTTATACTTACATCATGCCTACATATTTTAATTATCTTATCTTTCCTTCTTTTATTTATTTTATTTATTTATTTTTTATCTTTGGGTTTATCCAAAATAGTATTTACACCCTCCACAATCAAAACTACAAACATAGTAGACAACCATCTAGAAATAAAGGTAGGTTAAGGTATGCATTGATATATGTACACACCACTGATAAATGGGGTGAATTAGTGTTTAAAAATAATGAAATGCAATTCCCAAATCTCAAGATACTTAACCAATCACATCAATATGCAAGATAGATGAATCAAAGAACAAACATGAATGTAACCATTACACAAAGATTTATGTGGGAAACCCTCATGGGGGCAAAAACCCACTCTCAAGTCTATAAAATAATATAATAAATCCCTATAATATGATTACAAACATGAGGCTTTAGTGAATCACCCACTTCATAAGGAGTACCAACCCCTAAGGTTGATAAGCACCAACTTGCTTATGTATTGAGCACCAACACAACACCTATCAAATGAAAAATTATTGAAATATAGTTTATTATTAATCTAATATATAAACACTACAAGAACACTCTTCTCTAAGTATTCAACTCAACACAAGTCACCAACACCAAGCTATCTCTTCAACACAAGGAAATAACCCCTTCATAAATCTTTCACTCATATTCAAATATGCATTCATAAATCTAGTAAAAATAATAAATAGAATTAGAAAATTTTGATAATTCTAAAGAAATTTTTATCTAATCAATCTCATACAAACATTGGTCACCAAGACCCCCAATAACCTTTGCACAAGGTCTTCAAACATCAACACATACTTGTTTGTCTAGCTTGACACACACCTCTTAAAAAGGGCATAAAACATCTTGTATATATACCAATCTCAATTATGGTTAGAAATATATCTTTTTAAAATTTTAGGAATAATTATTTATGTCTCCGAAGGTTGGCCATAATCCTCTACACAAGCTTTCTATACCATACCATGAGCTCATGTCACAAACACCTCACAAATGAAGCATAACTCCACTCGTGTGACTATGTTTGACCAATAGGAGATTGGTAAAACACTCAAAATCACTAAATAATATATTAAATAGGTCATAAACACTATCCAATCCTCAATAATACTTGACCTAACCATCTTCCCTATGAACAAACTCAAACACCCAAATTGAGTTTATTTTGCTAGCAAAACCATCATGGTAAACTATGAGTCAACCATTAAATAATGTCCAAGTGACTAAAAATAATAATAATCTCATTTATAGATGTTATACATCCCATACATTATCTCTAAGAGATCATACCCATCCTTACTCACTGATTAGGCCTTCTAATCCCACTTCTCATTCTAACTGGTCTTTTTCACTCATGGCATCCTTTCTTTCATATCGACTATGTAAATTTGAGGGATTATAAATTTGACACAAAGAAATGAATATTCCTAAAAAATTCCATGAATTTTTGAATTGATTCATAAGCTTCATCTCAACCCATTTTTTCCCCTGGTTACTTTAAAAAATCTCTCACAATATCAAAAATATTGTTAAGAAGCACTTTTATATGAGACCCACAAATAGTCAAGATTGATAAAACACATCCTCATAATCCTAGAGGATTCCTATACAAACTTAGATCATCATCCTAGCCATCCATCATCATTTTGAGAACCTTCAAGAAAAATATTTCTAATCAAGTCTAAGACTAGGGTTTTTTCACATAAAAACCTACTTACCTTCTTAGCAATCATTCATAAAGAAAATGAACTCAATCCATGAAATAATTATTTTAAAACCTTATTATTAACCCTCATAAAATTTTACAAATGGATCAACTTCGCATACAAAGTATACATGAGCTGATGAATGTGAGAATTTTCCTCTTATGCTCAAAATACACCATTTGAGAACCCTCTGAAGCACACAAAGTCATTTATAACTTTTTATCTCATATGATAATGTATGAATTTTTTATAAACTTTAACACACCTCTATAATCATCTAACATGTAGATATATGGTCAAACACCCTAAAATCGCTCATTGACCCTTCACAAGGCCTCATAAGCCCATTTAAGCCAACTAGGCCAATGGCCAAACTATCTTGCAGACCACTTGCCACATCTTGAAAACCATATATCTATCCTCTTATCACCATATACATGTCCAAAATGTATATTATAGGCACACTAAGCTTCATATCATAACACATAAGCCAAAGCACATAATAACCCTTAGGTAATCATTCAAGATCAAGCCTATAAGGTACAAGATGAACTATATACCTCATGAAGGCCACATGAAATTAACCCTTGAACATATAAAACATAAATAAAAAGTAAAAAATCATCATACCAAGTTCTATTAATCCATACAACATCCACCTAGGACACCCATGCACACCCTTACAAGTATCATATTGTTCTAAGTACATTAGACCACTATGTTCCATTAATCTGACCTATTAGACCACTTTTTCATCACCAATGCCACTTAAAATTAATGAAAACACATATAATATCAATATCCCTATAATATCCCACTTTTTCATTGATGGAAACACTCTTTTTCTCTCTCTTTCCCTTTGCCAAAATAATAAAGTGGACTCTTTTCAGCACTAGGCACCATAGAAAAAAAGGAAATGAGTTATAGGAAACTCATGAAAAAATTCTAACCTATAGGAAATATTATTAAAAGGGACCATTAAAACCTCAAATAGGCATAACTCCCCCTTGGAAGATGCTCTCACTTAGAAACTACTCTTAAACCAACAATATCCTTGGACCTGTTACCAATTTACAAGGCAAAATAGCTCCCCCTAAGACCTTGCTCCAATTTTACGTCTCCTTATCGCTCTTAAAAACCCAGGCAAACCTATAGGACATCCAATAATAGCTACCATAAACTCAAACAACAACATGAGAACCACAACATTATACAAGCTCACATACCATTACACTCAAGGCACCCTATAGACCACCAAAGGCACTTTAAGAACACCAACATACCTGAAACATAATTATAATAGGCAAAAATTCTCAACTTGAACCAAAAATTCAAACCTTATTTTGAAAACTTTCTCAAAAATCTTCATTTTCTTCACTAGGCCTATTTGGACTCTTTGTAGCCCTATCTAGCCATTGCAGATGTCATAAATTTCTTCCCTAATCATTTAAAATCATGAAATTTAATATTTGAAGTAAAATACCATTCCCCCTTATACATCCCAAGAATGAGCTTCCAACTCATCCTTCTTAGCATACTTCCTTCTTTAGCCTACTAGCTAATTAGGCCTCCTAGTGAGCTAAAACCTGAATAAAATGGATTATACTCACTTTCAAACCACTGTAAAAGTTTATTTAGATACCCATTTCTCACATTTAATTTATTTTAAAGCTTCTAAGATATAACTCTAAAGTTTTACCACTTTTCCAAACATGCCCAAATCACTAGGCCTTCAAAGTAACATTTGGTCAAAAGCCAACCTCCGATCAAGATAAGATGGATACCACATCTAAAGACACCAAAAATAACTAACATTAAAATTTTTAAGCCTACACACCTTTGGGAACCATAAATTACTTTAAGCCACCAAACACGTGCACTTAAGAAGAGAAGCCAATGACCACTCAAAATGCTCCACCTAGCACAAAAGGATTCAACAATCTATGAAACTACATGGAGCATGTTTTAAACACATTTGAATACCTTATTGAGCATAAAAAACTTAATTATACATCTTAATTCTTCAAATGACCTTTAAAACCAATCATATTGTGTATACAGACTAAAACCTACAAAGGCACCTTGACCAAATGGTCAAAATTGCAACTAAGCACCTCATCAGCATTTACAAACTATAATTACTCCTTTTACATACCAAAACCAAATTTAATAACTTATTAGTAAGATTTTATCCACCTTAGAACACTATATGAGTTGTCTTGACACTTTTTAGGTATTCATCAATGCTAAAAATGGTTAACTCAGACTTTTGACCATAAAACACACATCTAAGCATATCAAGACCTCAAACAACTTGGGAATGAGTCATGACAATCTTCCTCAATACCTCATATAAGCCACTTATTCCTTCTCCTTTAAATCATCATTCAACCAAGGCATCAAAAATTTATCAAAATGACATTTTAGGACCAGGAGACTTGAAATGACTTTTGAACAAACAATGTTGTTTCTTCACTTACAAGAGTCTCTTGTGAAGCATATATAGAGACCTCTAATCCCTCAAGAATAATTTAGAATACTCTAAAGCTTGGAGTGGCCCACATATTCTCATATTCTTCTTCCTCTTTGGTCAACACAGTCTTATTCTTCTTATTTTTCTTTTTTGACATGCTTGTGACTATCTCTTCTATTCTTGAAATTTTCTCCTCGTCTCTCAGACTTGAATATTCAACAAATGAGGATGCCACCATGTCTTGATCTATATTATCAACTAAATTAAAATTCTTAAGGTCTAGCAATGATTCATCTATATAGGAAATATCATCATCTATAATTATAGAATGATCCTATATTTAGGTTGTCTTTGTCTTCCTTCTTAAACTTCTCATTATTTTTTATCTCTTCATTGAAAAAATGAGTAGACAATGAAAATTATTCAATGAAAGAAGCACTCTCCACCTTTGAAAACACGCAATCCTGACTTGTAGACATATAAACTATTACTTTCTTTTCTTCCTTTGGCATGTATAAGACTTTGTCTTTCCTCTATTGGAAACTTAGAACCTGATTGGTTTTGACTTGATTAAGATCCCCCTTTTTCTTACAAAATTTAGCAATATGATCAAATCCCTTGCAATAAAAACATGCAATAATTCTTTGATACTAACAGAATTTGGCTAAGTGACCAGTCCTTTAACAATTGAAACATGTTATATTCTTAGGATTAGACTCACCTTTCTTTATCTTCATTGGACATTGATTAGCTAAATGTCCCATCTCCAAACACTTGAAGCATTTTATCTCATTCATAATATTAGGTAGATTGATTTTCTTAGCCTTCATCTTGCAATAATTATCCTTATGACCAAACTCATGAAAAATATGATAGTATCCATTAAAGTTCAAATGTTTTATGGAATTATGTTGTCTTATCTTGTTGGAGCTAACATCCTCAAATTGGGTATAGATTTTTGCAGGTTTATCTTTCTCTGCTTCAATGATTTTCTCCTTTGCTTGAGATACTACTAATGGCTTCTAAATGAAATGCAAACGTGTTATATCACTTAAATACTTTTGATTCATCAACATATTGTCAAGATCATTTGTTTTTTTTTTTCATACTTGGCAAAAAACTTATCCTTGCTCAAAGATTTCTCCAATTCATCATTCAAAAACTTGTTTATTGTAATCAACTTGGAACATGCTTCTTCCTTACCTTTTAGGATTGAGGATATAGACTCCAATTTGGAATTTAAGAACATGATTACTGTTTCATGTTCCCTATTATCTTCAATTATCTTAGCCTCAAAAATACATAATTGAACTTCATAGTCTTTCAAATTGGCCTTCAGACCTTTACATACCTTTCTTTCAATTTTAAAATCTTCAAGAGAAATTTTTAGTTCACTTTCATAGTTTGGAATGTCTTCCTCATCTTTTTCATCTGATCCACTCTAGTTTCCTTCAATTTGATATGAACAATCACCTTCATTATATGATTTGATTACCATGAAAAGGACTTCATCATACTTGGCCTTAATTTCATTATGAATATTATCAAATTGATTTTCATATCCTACTTCTGAGTCACTATAACCCATCTTTATGTATAGACTCCTTTTGTCATTATAGAACTTTCTGAATGATCTCTTATTTCTATCAGACCTGAAACCTTTCTTACATTCTACTTTATCCTCATCCTCATATTTCTTATGCTTTTAAGGACATTTTCTTTCAAAATGACCTACATCACCATAGTTAAAACACTTAAAAGGAATTTTACCTCTTTACTTACTTGATCTAGTCATCATCAAATATATTATCTAACATAGCATATTATCCTTGAGACCCCTTACATTGTGTCTTCTTTTCTTTAGGCTTGTTCTCTACTTTGAAAGCAACATACTTATTAGGAGGATTATCTTCATTTATCCTCATCTCATAAGTAGGGAGAGATCCATAAAACTCATCCATATTCATCTATGTAAGATCATGACTTTCCTCAATTGCAGATGCCTTAGAGTCAAATTTGTAAGATAGAAATCTTAACACCTTTTGAACAACAACATCCTCTTTGAGATATTCTCCAAGACCTCTAATCATATTGAAAACATCATCTGCTTTATTTAAGAAGGAATCCACATAATCTTCCTTCATTTTGAGGCTCTTAAATTATCTTCTAAAAGTTTACAATTTGGCTAGTTTGACCTTTGAGTCACCTTCATAGATTATCTTTGACTTGGTCCACATTTCCTTAGATATTTGACAATGAATGACCTTTGAGAACTTAGTCTCTGATAGACCACTAGAAATAGAATTCATGGCATTTGAATTACATTCAAATAGTTTCTTATTAGCAACACTAGTAGGAGAACTAGTAGGAACAACATATCCATCAACAACAATCTACCAAACATCAAATCCTAGAGTCATGATAAAATTCTACATCCTTGAACTCTAAAATGCATAGTTATAACCATTAAATAGGAGATTTTTTGTAAAACAAACCACCTTGCATACCTTGACTTGCCATTGTACCTTAGAATCACCTTTCAAGCTATTAAGCCTAAAAAAGACCAGCTCTAATACCAATTAAAGAGGTATACACCACTGAGACCAGGTGGGTGGGTGAATTAGTTTTTTAAAATAATTTAATTCAATTCCCAACTCTTCAAGCTACTTAACCAATCACATCAATATGCAAGAAAGATAAATCAAAGAATAAACATGAATATAACCATTACATAAATATTTATGTGGGAAACCCTCATGGGGGTGTAAACCCACTCTCAATTGTGAAAAAAATGGACTAAAGTCCTATAATATTATCACAAACATGAGGCTTTAGTGAAGTACCCACTTCACAAGGAGCACCGACCTCTAAGGTTGACAAACACCAACTTACCTAATGTGTTGAGCACTAACACAACACCTATCAAATGAATAATTATTGAACTCTAATTTCTTCTCAATCTGATAGAGAAACCCTAAAATAACACTCTTATCCAAGTATATAACTCCACACAAGTCACCAACACAAAGCTATCTCTTCAACACAAGTAAATAATCCATTCACAAATCTTTCACTCATATTAAAATATGCACTCATAAATCTAGTAAAAATAATCAATAGAATTATAAAATTATGTTGAGCCTAACAACATTTTTCTATGATCAATCTCATACAAAATTTGGTCACCAATACCCCCCATAACCTTCATAGAACGTCTTCAAACATCAACAGATACTTACTTGTCTAGCTTGACACACACCTCCAAAAAAGGGCATAAAACATCTTGTACATATACCACTCTCAATTATGGTTAGACATATATATTTAGAACATTTTAGGAAGAATCATTTATGTCTCCCAAGTCTGGCCATGATCCTCTACACAATCTTTCTATACCATACCATGAGCTCATGTCACAAACAACCCACAAAGGAAACATAACTCTACTTATGTGACTATGTTTGACCAATAGGAGATTGGTAAAAACCTAAAAATCACTAAAAATATATATTAAATAATTCCTCACAACTCTATAATCCTTAATAATACTTGATCTGACCATCTTCCCCACAAACAAACTCAAACATCCAAATCAAGTTCCTTTTGCTAGAAAAACCATCATAGTCAACTATGAGTCAACCATTGAATCATCTCCAAGTGACTAGGAAAAATACTAATCTCATGGATAGAGGTAATACATCCCCTAAATCACCTCTAATATCTCAAACCCATCTTACTCATTGATTAGGCCTTCTAATTCCACTTCTCACTCTAACTGGTCTTTTTCACTCATGGCATCCTTTCCTTCATATCGACTATGCAAATTTTAGGGCTAGGAAATTTGACACAAAGAAATGAATCTTCCTAAAAATTTTCATTAATGTTTGAATCGAGTCATAAGCTTCATCTCACACCCATTTTTTCCCCTTGTTACTTTCAAAAATCTCTCACAATATCAAAAATATTGTTAAAAAGAATTTTTTTTGTGGGACCCATAAATAGTAAAGATTGATAAAATACATCCTAAAAATCATATAGGAGTTATCTAAAACCTCAAATCATCCTCCTATCAAGCCACCATCTTTTTTATCACCTACAAGCAAAATCTTTCCAATCGAGTTTAAGATTAGGGTTTTTACACATAAAAGCCTGCTTACCTTCTTAGAAATCATTAATAAACAATATGACATTAATCCATGAAATAATTCTTGTAAAAAATTCTTATAAACCCTCCTCAACTTATCCAAAATGATCATATTTACATCTAAAGTCTACATGAGCCGATGAACATGGGCATTTTAGTCTTGAGCTTAAAATACACCATTTGAGCACCCTCTGAAGCACATGAAGTAATTTATAACTTTATCTCTCATTAACTGATCTCTAAATTGGTTAATAAACTTTAACACACCTCTATAATCATCTCCCATGTAGATATAAGGTCAAACACCCTAAAATCACTCATTGACCCTTCATAAGGCCTCATAAGCTCATCTAAGCCAACTAGGCCAATGGCCAAACTATATTATAGACCACTTTCCACCTCTTTCAAACCATATATATAACCTCTTATCACCATATACATGTCCAAAATGTATATTCAAAGAAAACTAAGCTCTATATCATGACACATAAGCCAAAACACTCAAGAACCCTTAGGTAATCATGCAAGATCAAGCCTATAAGGTACAAGCTAAACTGTATACCTCATGAAGGCCACATTAAGTCAACCCTTAAGCATATAACACATCAAAACAAGTTAAAAATCATCATAACATCCTCTATTCAGACATACAACATCCACCTAGGATACCCATGCACACCCTTGCAAGTATCACATTGCTCTAAGTACATTAGACCACCATGTTCCATCACTCTGACCTTTTAGACCACTTTGTCATCACCAATGATACTTGACACCAATAACAACACATCTACCATCAATATCCCAACACGCATACATTAATATTTTATTTTTAGTTATTTCATTTTAGTCTTTTACTTTTAGTTATTTTATAATTTAATATACTTCAATTTATTTAGCTTTAGCATTATGGGTTGCTATGTTATTTTCTCAAAGCACCTTCCCATGTTTCATCTGAGTGACATATGATGAGCTTCAAATGGGGAATATGTATACACATAATATTTTCAAAATTTATCAATTACTGATGCTTTCTCTTTTACAATAACCCATTGAGTCTTAATCTCTTTGAGTTCATGCCTTAAAGATGCACCAAGAAAAGGGTGGGAAGACCATTGGTGCTTCACAATATTGTTTTCCTCTATACCACCAATTAAAATAAACACAAACTTATCCTATTTACTTTCCTAAGATTTGACACCTCCCTTACACACTCCTCTAGGAAATTCACCCTCTTATTAAGCCCCTACCTAAGTTAAAAACCCCTTTTGACATTCACCTTATAAATTTATCCTAGGATGACCCTATATTTAAATTACATTTGCAAGTTATGGGACTTTATCAACCTTAGATAACTTGGGACCTAATTTTATTTTATGAATTAATGGTACAAGGTTGATTGGGATACTAATATCTACTAAAATTTCATAAGGATCTAGGGTTAGATATAACTATATAAACACATTCTTTTTACCATTTCTTAGAGAGTGAGGTAGAGATAATTTTTCATATGTGCTTCTTTATAATCTTCTCTTCCATTATTCTACTTGAGGATTTTTTTTCTTAGGGTTTATACTTAGAGAGAATAACTTTTATCTTGTGAAATCTTGATATTCATTATGAGGTCCTTGGATAGACTATATTCCATTTTCCATGCTTAAGATTCTTCAACAATACACAATAACCTCTTTCAAAATAACTTTGGTGATGGGAGAGATTGAGTCTTGATGGGTTCATCTTTAAGGTCAGTATTTCTAACTTTACTCATCTATTTTATTAGACACAAGTAGTATAATTAATAGATTTTGAATGTATTTATCTCTCCATACATCATGTTTTTATTTATACATATTTTAATTAAAATTATTATATGCATGTTTATTACACTTTTTTTTTTGCCACAAGATTTGGTGAGAACTATGGTATATTTTAATTTACTTTGCAAATAATTTGTGAATATATAGAAAACATAGGATCTATCTAGGGCTATCACATGGTGTTTCCTTATTAGAGGCTTTAGAACCATCTATACTGACATTATTATGCTAAGGGACCCTTTAATTAGGTATAACAGATCCATATTTATCATGATCATGATTATCTAAATGTACCAACAAATGGAAGTGTAAGTGTGATTTATCTTCTCCAAGATAGGATTGATTTGTAGATTAGATGCATTTTCCCTTGAATATACCACATCTTCCTTGGATTCATCCAGTATGGAACATAATAGAAATTAATATTCTTTGGCTAGCATTCTATGTATAACTAATTCTATGTCTATTGTATATACTTTAATTGATAAATTCATGAAGATTATAATCTAGGTTGTTATTTCACATCTAAATCTTCCCTCACCTAACTTAGGAACTATAGTTGCTAGTCAACATTTTGGGGATATAATATCCCAAATATTTGTTGATACACATCCTTTTTAGGACCATATTCTCACCCAATTAGGTGTTTTCATTACATAGGTTCTCCCAATATACTCAATAATTGTCTCAGTTAAGAGTCTCCTACACTCACTAAATATGTATTTAGGAACCTCATCAGAAAAAGATCTCCAAGGAGAGTTTATAATTACACCTTTCCCCTCATTACCTAAACCTCTCCATTTCACTTATTCATTTACTTCCATCCTCATTACACCTCCACAAATTCCTCCATCTCACTCCACTCTCAAGCCTCCACCATAGATAACTTTACCCACTACCTCTTAGACCTCTCCCCAAGACTTACTAGTGAATCCTACATAGATATAGAAAATGCAAACATAATAGTCAACCAGGAAATATTTGGTGATCATTGATGAGCCCATATTGACTGTAGAGTTTGATGAAACATAAAAAAATATCAAAAGTGTGAGTTGAAGGACTATTTTAATTGGTGGGAAGCCTGCAAATTTTATGAGAGAAGAATAAATATGGTCGATAATAAATAAAATAAAAACTATAACTTGGGATGAATATGAGATTCATGAAGAATCCATTTCCATGGTAAATGCTACTAGAGGAATTTTGAAGTAAATTTTTTGTGTCCTCCAAAGGATATATTAGACAATGTGTATTGTTTAGCTAAAATAATCTAGGACATACTATGTTTTATCTAAAACTCCATGGGATAATCAAAACCATGATGGAATAATGTGGTAAATTTTTAAGGAATATATAAATAACTTGTATGCCAAATTATATTTTATTGATAAGGCAGTAGAGAAAACTCAATATCATCACCTCAATTCGATACAACTTCCATATATTGCTTTAGCTCAAAATTTTATTATTGGTAAAAGAAATCAACTTATGGAATGGCACAAATAGATCTATGATCTAGTTGAGAAACTAAAAATCTCAGAATGAAATGCCACATATATTTTAGGAGATATGTGAATTAATCACATATATACACCACTAGGGAGGGTTTTCACCAAACCATTTTTGATATCTTGTTATGAACTATTGCTAAAATCTTCAAATTAGAGGTTGAGAGAACAATTTTTGAAAGTAGTGATGAAGTAATTGAGTTGATCATTTTTTATAGGGATAAGGTGGTAAAATCAGAAGATCTGAGTACCTATTTTAGATCCTCAATAGATTTACATATAAAATTAATGAACATGATCCCTATTTTGTTCAAGATTATTTTCATCAACTTTAAATCTATTAAAATTGATTTTTAAATCATGTATGACTAAATATGAAAGGGTAAATCAATAGGGACATTTAGTCACTTAGGTAGGAGTTTAATCTTCATGAGATCAAGTTTCTATGATTGTGTCTCCTTATCCCCAATATACAATAGTCTACACTCCAACATAACTAATGATAGTGACCTTACCATATACCACCATTCCATCACATGCTCAGTCAAGACCAAATGTAGTTACAAATACATTAATACCTTTAAGTAATTCAATCACTACAACAATGCAAGGATTGTCAAGAATGTATTTGGCATCATCATAGCCTACTTTTAGTATCTCTATTCAACTAGCTTTGACTATATTTCATTTAATTTATAATGGAGTCCCAATAAATATTGTCACACATACTAAGTGAGTGATTACTATAGTTCTTTTTTGACCAACTTTTTAATATATTTGTGTACAAGAAGAATAAATAAAATAAGATTTTTATTTCTATACATTGTTAAATAGGCAGAGTCTACATGATTAGATTAAACAATAATCTTATTTTATATTTGACAAATTTAGATAAAATTTGAGGATAAGATGATCCTATCCAAATCTATATAGCCATATTTTATACCTATTATATTTTGAGGATAATTTTTTAAATTAATGCAAGCAATGAAAGTTTCTAAAATTGTTCTATGAGTTTGTGTGAATTTGATTTCTCTTCCAATTTTTTGTGTTTCATTGAAAAATTTCCATTAAGTTGATAAATTTGTAGTAGGCTAAGTATATGTTATATGTAGAGATAAGTTTTAACATTTTGTTAGTTTTGTCAGTTCTTTAGTTAGAAATCATAATTACAATTAGTTAGTGACATTATATATGCATGACATTCTTGTATTGAAAACATCCATTATTATAATCATTGGATTATTTTACAATTATTTACTTAGACTCTTTATTTTCTTTGATTATGTTATGTAATTTTAGTTAATCCAAAGTGGAAATTAATTAGTCACATGTGATTTTCCTAGTATATTAAGTTAGAATGGAAGGGTTTAATCCCTAATAGGACAAAAGGACCCCTTATTTTATGTCCTACCCTTCCCTCCTTTTTATCCTTTTTGGACTTATTAACTTTAGCTTATATCAACCCATCCACCTCAAGTAGACTTTAGATTAAGAATTAGGCATCCATTATATCTAAACCATCCAAGGTAAATAACCATTTCACTCACCATTATTCCACCACATTGTTATTTACAAAACTAAACTAAAACTTATGCCTTGGATTGAATCTTTCACCAATTATAAAATTTTAAGGACCTTCTCATAATAACCTTTAGTATGTATAAAAACCCACATCAATGGGATTTATTTGGTGGTAGAATGAGGGCATGCTTATCTAAATCATGTCAAAATTCTCTCATTTTGTGTACATTAGATCTAATGGTAAGATTAACAAAGTCCAATTCTAATTTTGTTTTTCTATTATTATCAACTTTATAGGTTCATTAAATACCATGTTTAGATAGAGGTGTTCCTAGGAGAGTTGTTACTCAACCAAAATTTCCAACCCAAGGGAACCAACATAAACATTTTACTATGGCTTGGTTAGTTGGATCAACCATCATCATAGTTATTGTAGTCTATGATTTACCTAGGAATATATAAAATTATCTTCCTTCATTGTCTCACTTTAGGGGATGCACTACAGAGGAACATATGAAGGACTTTAAAACTTCTCTAGGATTGTTGGATTAGACTTAATTAAAGAGGACATTTCATGTAGGTTATTCTAATTTACCCTAAAATATGATGCCTATTACTAGTTATTAAATCTTTAATAAAACTCAATTACATCATGGAACCTGTGCCATGAAACATTCATTGCACAACTCGAGTACGTTACCAAACATAGTGTGGTATACCAAAATTTTGATAGTATAAAAAGGGAACCCAATAAAACAATTGAATCTTTCAATTAAAGATTTTAATATATGTATAACCATGTGAATGACGTGTATATACACGTTGTTACATTAGCCCTTGAGATGTATAATAATGTCTTGGATCCTATGACTACAATATTCCTTTGAAGAGCCCATAATATAATTAATTTTATAGAACCTAATTTTCAATATGTCAACATTGATCAATAGTTAAATACTCAATTAAAATCTCTATCAATACCAAATATTTATCCAAATTTTATATCCGTGAAAACTATTTCAAACACTAATAAAAATGCCATGGCCAATAACCAAAACTAGGTATTCACTCAATTAACTCTAACACATGATGCACCAAACTAGAATATAATATTTATTAATAATACTACATGTATCTAATCAAAAGAATCACAATAAATTTTTAGTCCCAATTAATTATTATACTACACAAGCAACAACTTCTCATTCAACCAAAGCTAAATTAGATACCATTCAATGCATTATTTAGAAAATTAGCAATGAGTTCTTAGGCATGAAAAAAAATTTGGTGAATATTGTATGGGAAGCAAATAATAGGAATTTTACATTCTATAGGTATAATTAACAATTCAAAAATTGGAAATAATTCATATCCACAACCCAAAAAACTACATAAGATGAACATTTGTGAGGTAGACTTACCCAATTAGTAGAGATTTCACTTTACTACACAACACAGTGAATTGGATTGCATATAATTTTGTACTAACTTTAAGATAATTAAGAAAGAGATGGAAATATATTATATTATCCCAAATCAGCCTAATACATCCACATCCAATGCTCCAAATAGCTCTTGTACTATAATGGTGTTTGACACATATGACTTCCCATTCCCTACTAAGGATGAGAATGATCTGAAAGATGAGACATATGAGATTCATTATTTCCATCAATTCCAAAGAAATTGTAATCACCTAAAAGTATTATTTGAGTGATAAGAGTGATAATTGAGATAACCTATTAATATATTAGTCCTATACGTATCTTAGATCCTTTTTAACTTATTTCTTTAGCCTTTATGTGGACCATAGGCATCCCTAGTCATCTAAAACATAGTCTCAAAACTTCATTCCTAGATACAATCCCTTCATGCCTGGTAATTTACCAACTAGAAATTAGTTCCACATTAAGGACACTAGATCCATAGGATGCTTGTGTCCCTCAAATGGTACTAATGTCCTTTACACTAACTCTCTCAAACAGATATATTTTTAAAATTAAAACCCTCTTAAGGTCAGGTTAAACATATTTTATTATCTACAAAAGTTAAATACATGACTTTTAGACCTCTATCCACTAGATGGAAATTATATGCAAAAAACTTATTCAAAAATGAAATAAGTTGAGTAAAATCTATGTTATTAATCCCTACTCTACCCTGCTTCTGCATACTACCATCTACAACTACCCTAAGCCAAAATTTTCTAGATTTCTAATCTCAAAGACACTCAAGGAATTTAAGACCACTATCATTATAGCATCACTTGTAATTACACAAACACTTATGTGTTGATAAATACATTAGGCTTTATCCTTATTCAGAGTATTGGCATGTAGGCAACTCTCTTCACATCAAGATATTGAGGATGTCTAGCCTATCCTACTAACAAACTCACATTTTTAGCTCATGCCTTACTTGTAAAGAGGACTAGGGTTTACATCATAAATAATCTATTATAGGCACAATATAGAGTTTTAGACTTTTGTATTCATATAAAATTAAAAAATTGGTAGCTTGAGTGTGGCTTATGACACCCAACCCATAGGTCTTCCTTATATGCTCTCATGACCTTTTTAGACACCTTCTTTTTATCATTCCTGGTCATCTTGAGATTTCCAAATAGTCATTCACCTCTACCAGGTATCATTTCCCAATCCAATCCTATCCCCCCAAGTCCCAAACCTATAGGATAGGAGTGCCCAACTTAGACTATAGTGTCGGACCCCAGGGTGTCCTATTTTGGTGCTCTTATCTAATTACATTTTGAGCTCTAATGGTTATTTCCTTCTAGGTCCTATCCTTCATCTTGTTAGCCTAGCACAAATACATTTGACCCATAACCAATAGATCTCTATAAAATTATATTCAAAGTTAATTTAGAAGGAGGTTGGAAAATATTACAAAGCAAGCAAGAATACAAGCAAAACCACTGAATAAAATTTCCCTATTCTATGCATATAACCATCCAATATAGCTAAAAGCATATATAAATCCTTAGACCAGTCCCTAGCCACCTCAAGGACACTTAGTTTAGCATTTTTGCATCTACATTACACTATTTCAAAAAGTAAATTATGTGAGAGAACTACATATTGCTTGATACCTCTTTAATGTATTGGTATGTAGACAATGTACCCACACAAGGGGTATACATAAATGTTCATTACATATTTCACACACTAACCCACCTTATTTATCATGTTTTATCAAATTAAAATGAAGTCTAGGGTTAGAATATTAAATCATATCTACAAGGAGTTTTGTAGACTTTTAGAAGGCAAGATTTCATAGGCAGGTGCACACACGAACAATAAACAAAACCTAGAAAACTTAGGTCTCTACAAGAAGTTTAGATAATAACGGTAGAAGAGGATAATAATGAAAAAATATAGGGTGTTCTATTTCATTTCTCCTATCCTTTCATAAAACTAAATCTAGATCCTAATTCATGACACTATCCTAGTCCTACACAACCAATATCAGACCTTACAACAATTGTTTCTATTCATTTTATGTTATCTTATTTTATCCATATTTATTGCTATTTATAGAAAGGTTAAAAATAAAAATAAATTATATAAATTAGTTATTAAATTATTTCAATATTATTTACTTATTTCGTCAACCTATAGGAATAACACTCCAATATTCCCAAAAAAATTAAATCATTTGGTGAACCCAACTTACTTTGTTTGCACATAAAAACCTAGAAACCCTAGGGTATATTCCTTGCTAATTTTTCCAATATTTTATTGTTTTTTCCTACATATTTTAAATCATAAATTAACATTTAATTTTTAAATTTACCTAAGTAATTTTTAAAATAATTTATTTCAAACCCTAGTTATCTATACTAGATCCTAATATTTACCCAGTATTTTATAATTTTTCTTGAATATTTAAAGAAAAATTTTACATTAAAATTTTTAAATTTACCATAATAATTTTTAAAATAATTTATTTCAAATGTTAGTTTCATATACTAGGTCCCTTTATTTTTGAGGTATCACCTTACATCCAATTAAGATTTCACATAAAATTACAAATGAATTTTACTCATTTCAAAACATTTCTTGCAAATAATAAAGAGTTCATATTTGGTCCTATCATGTATATGAATGATGAAGTTTACCATATGTTAATAAAAATATTGATTCTTACTTTTCATAATATGGGATGATATTAAGAAAGTTATTGTTAAACATAGTAAGATCCCTCTCTTTCAAAGCAATGTTTACTTTTTTTTAATGCAAGGATTCATTACTTAATTTTTATCTCTCATATGGAAAAATTTTCAAGTTTATCTTGCTACACATATTATAAATATCATAGCACATTTCAAAAAAATTTATGTATTCATGCACAATTTCATGCTCTCTATTCCTTGCTTTCTATCTCTCATATGGATAAATTTTTAAGGTTATCTTGCTACACATATTAGACATATCATAACACATATCAAAGTTCTTTATGAATTATTGAAAAGTTCCATGCTCTCTATCCCTTGATTTCTATCTTTCATTTGGAATGCTCTTTATAAACATATTTATATATAACTTATAACTCAAATTTCATGCATTTCATCCCACATACATGAATTCTACCTAGATTCATATAACTCATTGGCTAGTTTTGATTATTTCCCTATCACTACTAGACACAAACAAACACTAGTGGTTATATCTATCCCTCTTCCCTTCAAACTTGGTACATCTATCTCTTATCCTGTACCTACTACTAGATTTATGCCTATATTATATCATGCAGTACATGCTATCACCCAATTTTATGACTATAGGCATGTTGATTACACACATTGCTATAGCTTTATCAATCAAGTTAGCACCCCTTCTGATATAGTTTTAGTTCTTGAACTCCATCAGTGATTAGATGTTTACAAATATGTGTTTTATGCATCCCTTCACAATATAAGAAATTCTATTTCTACCTAACCAACTTATGTTTCCTCTATCATCAACATAATGCAATGGACTAAAGAGCATATTTCCTTTAAGAAAGAGGATTTAACCCCATGCCACATCATTAAACAAAATATACATCTATATATTCAATTTAGAATTAATGATGTAGGGGTAAAAAGAGTGTTTGTTGATAATGGTTTAGGACTCAACATTTTCAACATTTATTTTCTTAAACATTTTAATAAATAACCTCAAGATCTAGACCATTATGAATATGAACATCAGATGTTCTGATAACATTCCACAAAAAGTCATCGGTCAAATAATACTCAATCTTACTTTGGGACCTAAAAAAATACCAACTACTTGTCAATTCATGCTAACTAACCTCAAATATAATTTATTACTTGGTCAGCCTTGGATTCATGATATGCCTGCAATCCCTTTTACACTCGATGCTTATCTAAAATTTAGTCACAAAGGCTACATCTACACATGCCCAATAGACAATGAACCTTTTAATTACTACCAAGTTTCTGAATCTCCATAGAATTATATTTTGCACTTTAATCTTAGTAATATACCTACACAACCTGATACTCATAGGGTACCCTCAAACAATGAAACACATCAAAAAATTCCAAGTCCTATACCAACACTAATATCAAATCACAAGTTTACGTCCCCTTTTGCACTTAAATGTCTTAATAAGATGGGATATCATGGAAAAGGTATTGGAAATAATGAACAAGGAATCATCAATCCTATCAAGGCATCAACACAACATGAAAAGCAAGGGTTGGGATATCATCTTACCCTTCTTCATGATAAACTTTCTTCTGCCACTTCAAAGAATATAAAGTTTTGTCCACCCATTACACTAGTAGACCACACCATTAATCATACTTCAACATTATCATTGATCTATCCTACTCTCATTAATGATATGGTTTCACCATATATGTTCACATTAGATGAAATTTCTAATGATGAATCCCTCTTACAATTTCTTAGATCATATGAGGACCTCTCATCTTGCTATCATAAAAATATATTTCCTCATCACAAAAATAACCACTCATACTTTGGAGAAAATCTAGATTCTCCCCAAGACATACCAAATCATTCAAATGATATTATTCTTACAACCCCATACACACTAGACCATTCCACACTACTTAATGAGGAAATAGTTAATTTCAATTTTGAAACTGATCAAGATCCCCACATTATCTTGATATCCATTACCCTTTGAAATGAAGATGATATAAATATTCATCAAAATTTAATAGATTTTCTAAAACTCTTTTCTTGGTTTTAATTAGATATGCCAAGAATTGTTAGATTTATAATAGTCCATCATATTCATTTATACCTAGATGCTAAACTGATTAAGCAGAAAATTCACAAAATGCATTCTAAGGTGGTTCTATTAGTCAAATATGAGATATAATTCCAATTAGATGTTGGCTTCATTCAATGAATAGCACACCCTAAATGAGTTTCCGATATAGTTCCCATGGTAAAACCCAACAAACAAATTTGGTCTTGTTCTGATTTTAAAGATTTAAATAAAGCATGCCCAAAAGATGATTTTTTTAACCTAACATTTACATGATTGTAGATACCAAATTTAGGTATGAAATGTTATCATTTATGGATATATTTATAGGATAGAATCAAATCAAAATAACCAAAAAAGATCAAGAGAAAACATATTTTATAACACCTTAGGGTACATTTTGTTACATTATCATCCCTTTTGGATTAAAAAATGCTAGAGATACATATCAACATACTATGATTCATATTTTTCATGAATTTATTCATCATACTATTGAGGATTATGTCAATTGTATATTATCTAAATCCAAACAATGACAAAATCACACTATTTATTTTTGAAAGATATTTCAAAGACTTAGGCAATACAATGTCTGATTAAACCCAAAGAGATGTGTTTTTGTAGTTACCCCAAGTAAACTCTTAAGTTTAATTATTTCCTAGCATGGCATAAAGGTTGACCCTAATAAATTCAAAGCAATTATTGACATGTCACCTCCCAATAACTTAAAATAACTTCAGTCCTTATAAAGAAAGATCTAAGAAATATATCATTTTGTAGCTCAAATTGATGATAAAAATGAATTATTCACTTTATTATTAAATAAAGATACAAAGTTTTTCTGGGACCAAACCTCTCAAGAAAGCTTCAATACAATCAAGAAATATCTTCTTAATCCACTTATTTTAGTATCACCTATACCTGATAGGCCTTTCCTACTATATATCTCAACAATAGATCATGAATTATGAGAACTCTTATCATAACACGATGATCAACATACTAAGTGAGTAGTTTATTACATCAGTCACACATTAGTTGATTATAAAAAAATTATTCCATAATAGAAAAACTATGTATAGCATTATTTTTTGCCACATAAAAACTTGAACATTCATAGTCAATAATGCGACTGAGGTTATCAAAAAATTAGATCCCTTGAATTTTATAATGGAAAAAACACATCTCTCTATTTGCATCACAAAATGGGTCATGTTATTAATAGAGTTTGACTTAAAGATAATTCTCCAAAAATCAATAAAGGGCCAAATCATTGCAAACCATTTGGAAATTGCACCACTCCTAGACACCAATCTTATTAGTGACACATTTAGAGATGATTTTACTACATATTCTACTCATTATGACACTTGGATGATGTTCTTGAATGGTTCTCAATACATATCCAACATAGGGGTAGGCATTATCTTTGTCGAGTCTTCTAGTGACATAGTTCCTATTGTATATCAATTAAACATCGCATGCACCAATAACACTATAGAATATGAAGCACTTATCTTAGGTCTATTTATCACACAATATCTCTAAATTAGATCTATTTAATCCTTCAGTGATTCCCAACTTATGGTAAATCAAGTCAATGATGTCTATCAAATAAAATAAAAACATCTTATCCCATACCAAAATATGGTACAATGTTTATCATCTTAGTTTGACTACTTTTCTATAGAAAGTATACCAAGAAAAGGCAACTAACATATAGATGTAATGGCAAGTGACACATCCTTGATTCCTATCAATATCAATTATGATCAATCTATTTTCATAATTAAATGATTACAATCACCATCAATTTCCAATGTAGATTTGATTGCCCTTTTCATCTTACCTACTACACGTAGTTCCATAAATCTAGAGTGGCTCTCTGATATTTATAACTTTCTAAACAAATCCATTACACCAAACACTTTTTCATGAAATTATAAATTCAAGTTATAAAAACAAGAAATCCATTATGTAATCATTGGCAGATACCTTTTTAAGTGATCTTTTGATAAATAATTACTTTGATGTTTGACTTCAGTAAAAGCTAAAATTGCTCTTACATAGATACACAATAGTGAGTATGGTGGTCACTTTAGTGGAAAGGCCATGTCACACAAATTTATTTGACAAGGGTACTATTACTTTACCATGGAATTTGAATGTTCATAATATGCCAAGTTATGTGATAAATGTTAATGATAGTAACCTATAACATGCACTATCACAACAATTTCAACCTATTTTCTCTCTATGGCCATTTATGTTATAGGGATTTGATCTTATTGGAAAAATTAACCCTAGATCTACCATTGGGCATAAGTTCATCATCATATCTATAAAATACTTTACCAAGTGGGTGGATTCCATTCCAATTCAATCTACCATAGGGGAGGAAATTTATAGCTTCCTCATGACTCACATTATTTCATAGTTTAGCCTACCCATAGCTATAATTTTTGATAATGGAACATCATTCAAGCAAAAATTGTCAATAAATTTTGAAAAAAATATAAGATTAAACACACATTCTCCACTCCATACTACCCATAAGGAAATGGTCAAGCAGAGGCTACCAATAAAACCATCAACAACATTTTGATCATAATAGTGACTAAATTCAGAGATGATTAGCACAATCAACTAGTGTTTGCATTATGGTCCTATCACATAAGTATTCATATTCCCACAAGTGCCACTCCTTGTTCACTCATTTATGGTACATAAGTAGTTTTACCATTGGAATTATAAATATCATCTCTTCATGTCTCATTTAAAGGTATTCTCATTGATGACTAGTATCATGAAAACATCTACACTAGCTCAAATAGTTAGACCATACACGTATTCATGTAATAGAAAATTTCAGAATATACCAAAAATGTATATAATGATCATACAATAAATGAGTTCACATAAGAGAATTCAAAGTTAATGATCTCATTCTCAAAGAAAATCTTTGAAATGTAAATGCCAAAGAAGAAATAGAAGTAAAATTCAAACCTAATTGGCTATGTCTATACATTATTACCAAAAATATTAGTGCTAAAGTGTATCATATAGCCTCACTTGAAGGAAATAAACTCAAAAATTCACTGAATATTATGCATCTATGTAGATTCTATGTATAGTATTTCATTTCACACATTGTATTGTACATAATTTTTCAAAATTACTTGTATATAGCTTTATTTCAATTACTTGTACATAGTGTACTTTTAATTATTTTGACATAGATCATTTAAAAATACCAAAAATAATACAATATTTCAAATTACCAAAAAAAATATAACATGTAAAAATCCAAAAACATTCAAATATTCAAAATACCAAAAATATTTCAATTATATGCATTATACATGCTTTACATTTCTACTACCATGCTAGACTTACATTTTCTATTATATTCTTTGGTTTTTATATATATTTAAATTTCCATGCTTCCCTTGATCTTATTTGAGTGTGTTTAGTGGTTTTCAGATCCTGATCACTTCACTCTACCCATTGAGGGGGTAACCTACTTCTACATTTGATACATATATCGATATATCTACCCAATGGGGGCATATTCTACATGACTACACCATCTAAGTTATGACATTATTAAACCACACACTCTATTTATCATGATGATGCACATTATTTATTATCTTACATAAATTACTCCATCGACACTCACTAGTATATAACACTTGTGTATTTCTTATCATATACCTAGTCTTGTACTATATGTTTTACATACTTTCACTTCTTTATTTGATTAGTTATATGTGATTATATTTCTATTATTTACATGACTTACTTTATTTATTTACATAGATATATATTATTACATTTCTCAGTTCTCATTCTGTGTCGTGTGTGTGCCTTAGGACATTTGCCAATGTCCTTTACTCATACTCTTTTATGTGCCTATGGCCCTTGTGCCAACCTTGTTTATTTCATTTATATGTGTATGTGGAATTTAAACATGCATTTTATGCTTGATTTATATTTTGATTTACATGTTCCCACATACCTTATTTACTTGGCTCCTTGGTCACTTTTGTATGCTTCTTGCTTCTTGCCTTGTGTGTTTGTTTGCTTGTATGCTTCTCAATTGTTTAAAATGACATGATACACATCATGCATTCTATTGATTTCTTGGATGCCATGATGGACATCATTTTCCATTCCTCCTTAACAAATAACAACTAAAAACTAACTAGATATCTAGTTCTATTTCACTATATTGCACATGTTATTACATTATTACATCTATCTAGGCATACCCTTATTGATCTAACAATATCCATTATAATCCATGCTATATCTTGAGATATATTATCTATTATCATTTCTATATCATGTATTTTAAAAAAATAACACACTTGTATGGATTTTTTTCTAAGGGTAGTCATTGAAGGGACTTCATTCCTACCTGATGCAGAGCATGTACAAAGAAAACATCTTCAACCTTGTTTCTTAACTCAACTACCTTTTAAAATGGCTTTTGCACTTACCCTTAAAGTAATAGTTATAATTTTACTTGTGATTATTATTATTTATAATTAATTTGAACTTGATTTATATGGGTTTCATCACCCTCACTTTCCTTTCAAAAATTATATCACAACTTCCCTCTATTAAATGTAATCTCTTTTCTCTACACAACCTTGTTTACACTTTGCACACTCCTTGTTTAAAGGTTATCCTCACACAAGAGGTTAAAAATCATTCAATTATCTTAATATTTAAATTGTTTTATTATTTTTCATTAGGGTTTATCTTACCTCTCCAACCATTCACTAACTCACCAATATCTCACAAATTCTCCTTGACCACTCTGTCCTTTGCTAACTCAATCATTATATCCCTATCTTTCCTATTTATTAAATTGTAAAGATTTATAATTTCAAATATCTAAAAACTAATTCTTCATGTAGGTACCATTTATTTTACTTTATTTTTCCACCAAATTATAAACCCTAACTCTCTATTTATGTCACCTTTCAAACTTGATTTTTACCTCTATTGACCCTAATTAGGTCTGTTAGGTACTTTTATGACCTTGTCTACATACAGTTGGTTCAAAACCATAAAAAATTTAAGAGACAAATATATAAATATAAAAATACTTTTGTATCCAAAAACCCTAACTCCACATATAATTTGATAAGTTTTGGCTAGTTAGATTAGTAGATAATCAACTAACCCTAGTTTAGGGTTTTACCTTATCATGTCTCAACTAAGACCTCTTAAATTCCACCAATGGTATTTGAAGGAATTTAAAAGACTAAAATTAGGTTTTTATGGTCTGTATATACCCTATGAAAATCTTCCAATCCCTAAATTCCACTATTCATCCCACTGTTAAGGCATTTACACATAAAAATCATTTGGTCTGTATCAAAGAAATGACTGAATATGGATCTATGTTTAGGGTTAATATCTCAAAATTATTTATTACTTAAACCTAAGACTCTTAAAACATTAAATAGATTAAAATATACTTGTCATATTGTACTACAACATTTGAACTTCAAATCTTTGATCACATTTGTTCATAAATCCAAATACACAGTCCTTTCCATCGAGCTTTACTACAAAAATAGGGGTATGTAAATAGTTATCTATAGTTTCAAAATACTATTTGTTTTCATTGATTATTTTCACCTTGATCCATTACTAACAAAACTTCATTCACATGAATTATATTCTACCAACCTTCACTTTAAACCATTTTAATAATGTGGGACCGGCACTTAGAGTTTATTTTCATATATAGGGAATTGTTTATGTCTTACCTAAACATAATATATATTTATAAATATTTATTGAAATTCCAAACTTCAAACTAATTAAAAAATATTTATATAACACTAGATACAATCTTCAATGTCATTCATATATATCCACAGACTAATATAGTTTGTAACATATAAAAAATTTGTTAAATAGGGTCTGCCTTGTGACTGTTACTAAAAAGTTTTTCTCTTTGTCCCTTCCAAACAAAAAAGAAATATTAATTAAATTATTCATTTTAAAATTAATTAATTATATAAAAATCACTAATAATCTCATACTTTCATGAGAATTACATATACATTCAACAAAATACGTTAACAGGGTCTGCACATGTATTTATTTTCAAGAAAATAGGGGTTACCATACAACCATTCTCCCCTTCATCTATATAAAAAAATTATTTAAAATAATTATAACTTCATATATTAGAATGGTATAAACCCTACTAACCAAAAATAACTCCCTATATACATATAATAGTTGCATAACTGAATATTGCAACTTTTCTTCTGAATGGTCTTTTGCTTACATTTACATTTTTGTATGTTTTTATAATATAAACACCTTATGACAATACATAGAATAGAAAAGACATTTAGGACCTTTACATAGTATTAATAACTCTTAGACATGTTTTACAACTTGTTCAACCTCATATAATGCATGAACATCCTGTTAGGGTGTGGAGCTAAAAGCTTCAACTGTTGCAGACATGAAGAGGTTGTTGAGTTTCAAAAGTACTAGCATCGGCAGTATGACCAATGTCGGTCATTACCAGTGCAGAAGGCAACCGACGTTGATAGGTAGTCAGCCAACGTCGATCAGCACTAGATAGATAGGGACTGATGTCAGTCGCCTATGGCGGTTCGAAAATTACTGTTGACGAACAGTCAGTTAAGTGAAGCGAGTGTTTGCATGTTTAAGGGCTAATTATAGTCACGAGCTGCATGTCTAATTATTGTAATTAGAGTTCTATTTTTATATGCATGGGATCTTATTTAAAGACCCATGAGGCATGTATTATAAATCAATCAGGCAAGTAAAAGCATTGAAGCAAGTAAGGTCAAGGAGATCTACAAGCAAGTAAGGTCAAGGAGATCAGCTGAAGCATTCAAGGAGGGGATAATAACTCAGACTGTAGAGTTGTTTTGGTTGAGCAAGAGAGAGAGGGAAGAAGGTCTTGAGGTGTGGCAAGCCTTTGAGGTGGAGGAAGAAGTGGCATCTTCCTTATTGTATTTTCTTCTAGTAATATTTAATACAAGAGTGTGTATTGTCTCTCAAATTCTTTGATGTCTCAAGTTTCTAGTTACTTAATCATTCTGGTATAATTCCATGTTTAATTGCTTATCAGAGAGTAATCAATTGTGCTTCCATTGGATAAGGGGTCCCTAACAGTTGGTATCAGAGCTATGGTTTGCAGGAAGTAGGGTATTATTTGATTACAGGTCATTCACAAGGTTTTTTGATTGAGTGGGAGTTCAACAATGGCAGAAGAAAGTAAGCTGTGAATGGAGAAGTTTAACGGCAAGAATTATCAACATTGGTGGATGCAGATAGAGGACTATCTGTGTCAGAAGGATTTATACTTATCATTGGGTGGGGTTGCATGCAAGCCCATAGATATGAAGGATGAAGAATGGAATGTTCTTGATCGGAAGGATCTAGGTTCCATAAGGTTGAGCCTTGCATCGTCTGTGATTTTCAACTTATCACAGTGCAAGACAATGGAAGAGTTGATAAAGTCCTTGGTAAATTTATACGAAAAGCCCTCAGCTTCTAATAAGGTATTTCTTATGAAGCAACTATTTACTTTTCAAATGCAGGAAGGTGGATCGCTACATACTCATCTTAGTGATTTCCATGGTTTGGTAAACCAATTAGCTTCAGTCAATATTGTTTTTGATGATGAAGTAAAGGCTCTCTTGATATTATGTTCTTTTCCTAAAATTTGGGATAGTTTGGTTATGGCAGTAACTAATTTTGCATCTTCTTCTAAAATCTTAAAAGTTGATGATGTTGTGAGTGTGATCATGAATGAAGAAATACGTAGGAAAAGCATAGGTGAATCATCAGGGAATGCTCTAAGTGCAGAAATCAGGGGAAGGCAAAGAGAGAAAGTGGAGCAAGGGAAATCAAGGTCAGGAAGGAGATACGAATCCAAAGGTATTACCTACTAGTTTTGTGGAAAGAGAGCACACACAAAGAAGGAGTGTTGGTTGAGAGATAAAGAAAATCAACATGAAGGTAATGAAGAAGCAAAGGATGCAAATATTATGGTACAAGACGCTCTCATACTTTCTTTAGATAGTCAGGTAGGATCATGGATTTTAGATTCTATTCCTTCTTTTCATGCATCCCAAAACAGAGATTTGTTCCATGAGTATGTCCAGGGAGACTTTGGAGTGCTTTATTTAGGGGATGGAATGCCTTGTCAAATAGTTGGCAAAGGGAAAGTGCAGCTGAGATTGCAGATGGACAACACATGGGTGTTGAAGGAAGTTATGCATGTCCCAATTCTGAAGCAGAGTTTGGTTTCTATAGGAAGGTTGGGTGATGAGGGATGCACAATAACACTCACAGCAGACTCTTGGAAGGTTACCAAGGGAGCACTTGTTTTAGCAAGAGGTAAGAAAGTAGGTACTCTTTATCTATCTACTTGTATTGCTGATTCTACTTCTGGTTTATCTACTTCAACTATAAATTTGAAGATGTGGCTTAATAGGCTTGGTCACATGAATAAGAAGGGAATGGATGTTCTTGATTCAAAAGGTATGTGTTCAGATTCGGAAAGCATAGATAGATTTCATTGCAGGAAAAGGAAATTTGATGCTTTTGAAAGGGACAAAGAAGCCTTGGTGTTTACGAAGGAGATGATGGATAGAGATCAGTCACAAGGGCTGAATAAATCTAAGTAGGGCAGTATGGATAGAGGTTTGATCCAAGATGACCTCATGGATAAAGAAATCATCACTTATAGGAAAACATAGGTACTGACGTCAGTGCTCCCATGGCACTGACATCGGCTAGACAGGAACTGACATTGGTCATGCGCAAACCAGCAGGGTCGATAGAGTTGGCAGGAGAAGACCGATGTCAGTTAGGTAGGAACCAATGTCGGTAGGGGGGACACCAGTGTCAGCCAGGGAAACGACATCGGTAGTCAGGGTCAGTGTAGGGAACTGACATCAGTCAGGAGCAGACTGGGAGATGGCCAAGATCGGCCACTAGAATGGATATTGGGCAGACAACTAGCTGTCAAGGAGTCTCAAATGCCCATATAGAGGTCAAAAAGGGTAAGTGAACCTCATATTTGTTGTTCACCTTCTTTATATTGCTTACTGATGGTCTAGAACTAGGAAGATGGAAGAAGTAATGCAGGTATAATCCAGAAACAGTGGGAGCTTGGCATGGATGAGGAGTGTGAGTCCTTGGAGAAGAACCAAATAGGTATTTATTGGTAAAGTTGTCAGCTGGAAGAAAGCACTAGATGAGGGATGGATTCCAAAATTAGAGAAGAGAGTGAATGGGCACATGAGACAGAAGGCTATGGTATATGGTCTTGATTAGGCTGCATGATAATGGAGGTTTGACCATTGTATTTTTTCTTTACCAGGTTGGATAATATTAGCTACATTATCCTATTACTGTATTGTGTTGCTTGTTGCAGGGTTTCATATACACGGAGTTTTTTGAGCTAAGGGTAGAGTTGGTTCAGAAGTATGTCATGAAGAATTTGGGAGTAGTAAAATTCTTTTGGCATAAGTGATAGGTATAGCATCGCAGGTTTTGTGGTGGTTGGTCTTCAAGAGTGACTTTGAAGAGGGATACAGAGCCAAGGGAACATAGTAGATGGTGTACAGGTATAGGTATAGTTGCATCTATTTATCTCCAAGTGGTAGATTGTTAGGGTGTGGATCTAAAAGCTTCAACTATTGCAGACATGAAGAGGTTGCTGAGTTTCAAAAGTACCAGCATCGATAGTATGACCGACGTCAGTCATTAGCAGTGCAAAAGGCAATCGACATTGGCAGGTAGTCGGCTGATGTCGGTCAGCACCAGACAGATAGGGACCGACGTCGGTCGCCTATGGTGGTTCTAGAACTGCTGTTGATGAATAGTCAGTTAAGTAAAGTGAGTGTTTGCATGTTTAAGGGCTAATTATAGTCACGAGCTGTGTGTCTAATTATTGTAATTAGAGTTCTATTTTTGTATGCATGGGATCCTATTTAAAGACCCATGAGGCATGTATTGTAAATCAAGCAGGCAAGTAAAAGCATTGAAGCAAGTAAGGTTAAGGAGATCTACAAGCAAGTAAGGTCAAGGAGATCAGCTGAAGCATTCAAGGAGGGGATAATAACTCAGGCTGTAGAGTTGTTTTGGTTGAGCAAGAGAGAGAGGGAAGAAGGTCTTGAGGTGTGGCAAGCCTTTGAGGTGGAGGAAGAAGTGGCATCTTCCTTATTGTATTTTCTTCTAGTAATATTTAATACAAGAGTGTGTATTGTCTCTCAAATTCTTTGCTGTCTCAAGTTTTTAGTTACTTAATCATTCTGGTATAATTCCATGTTTAATTGCTTATAAGAAAGTAATCAATTGTGCTTCCATTGGATAAGGGGTCCCTAACACATCCCTTTACAAGGCTAAGAATATTCAAATTTTTAAATAGTGCTTTTCAGAGGGAAACTCCATAATTTAAATTTTATGCAACTTGTAATAATATAGATCACTCGTAAGACCAAATTAGGACCTAAATCACCTATGATACATCTAAAAGACCAACTTAAGACCAAAAACTAATCAGCTTAGACTCATCATAATATTTTCACACTTTTATCAATTACTGATGCTTTATATCTTCTAGGAACCCATCCTGAATCAATCTCTCTGAGTGCATGCCTTAAGGGGTGCATAGGTAAAGGGGTGGAAAGAGCTTTAATGCTTCATAGTATTATTTCCATTATTTCCTTATTATTACCTATCCATTCAACTCCTAAAACCTTTTCATAATCTATCTCTCCTTCCTTGCACATTCCTCTTGTATTTTCCTCTTTTTATCCTTCTTTCCATTTATTAGTACACTTTTTAACTATTCAATAATATAGGTCAACCTAGTTGACCTAGCATAGGATGGGGTCACTTTAGCTCTGTAGGCCTAGTTTCCATCTAGCTGACCTAGCACAAACTTTAGGCATTAGCCCAATAATGTGCTAGGTCAACCCAATGAACCTAGCACAACTAAAATATTCAAGTGATTCTTGGGTTAGATACTCTTATATATGCAAGGTAATTTTGGTAATTTACATATGAATTCAATCAATATTTATTATTCTCTTTCACTTATTCACAATCTGCTCTTCCACCATTCTACTTGAGGATTCCTAGCTTAGGTTTCTTATTTGGATAATCGTAGTCTTGTGGATAGGTCTTGGATGCTATGGCCCAACAATGTCATCCTTACAAATCAAAATAACCTCTTACAAATCCCCATTTTCCAAGGGAGATATTGAGTCGTGATAGGTTCACATTCATGTAAGTATATTCTAACCCTTTTCTCATCTTTATTAGTAGATAAAAGTAGCATAAGTGTTGGCTCGAATAATATTACTCCTCATATTCCATGTATTAGGGTGTTACTCATACTTAATTTATTTTAATTTACCTATACATTTATTTGATTAATTTACATCTAACCCCTTACTTTGTGTCACAAGATTTGGTGAGTACTAGATTAGTTTACTTTTCTTGTTATTAGATCAGTTTACTTTCTTGTTTATTATCATAACTGAATATATAAAACATAGGAATCTTTTAGGGTTGTTCTATGATTGTGTTATATTATGGTCTTTATAAACTTACCTATCATGATGTGTTATGATATATGATACAATTAATCCCCTAATCATGTCTAGTGGATCCTCATATTAGTCATGCTCCTGCTTAACAAGTGTGTGCCCCAATCACAAGTGTAGGTGTGATCTATCTTATCCATTCTAATATTGATTCAGGTGCACTATACAATTTTGATTTCCTATATTTAGGACCTTTAAATAGTATTAATAAATCTTAGACACCTTTTTAACATTTTTTACACCTTGGACAACCTCATACAATGCATGAATATCCCTTTATAAGGCTAAAAAGATTCAAATTTTCAAATATTATATTTTGGAGGGAAACTCCATAATTAAAATTTTATTTGACTTATACTAATCTAGATCACTCCTAAGACCACATTATAACCTAATTCACCTATGAAACATATAAAATACCAACTTAAGACCAAAAATTAATCAACTTGAGCTCATCATGGGATGCCCCTGCATCATACTACCAAGCTGAGGGATCTTTGACACATATATAGAATGATGCACTTGGTATATGTTGTTGCTTGCTTTCATTAAAATTTCATCACTAAAGGTGTTTACCTCCACTTGCCTCTCATATAGGTCTATATGCTCTTGGGCCCAAAAACTAGGCCTCTTCTACTTCATTTTCATACCTGCACATGCAACAATAATGTTAAACAAAACATGTCTACTACCAAATTCCTTTTATCATGCAGGTGTCTTCCATTATTTCTCCTCTACAAACTGATCCAACTTCTCCTTTTCTCTATCATACAACACTGCTGCATGTATGTTCTCTTCTTCCTTCACCAATATTTATTGTACTACCCATTCCTTCTCATGCATAACTTGTGCTTGTATATAATAATTTTCATGGTTGATCTCTAACTTATATACATCCATAGGCTACATTATCTATTTATTTGTCTCTTCTCTTTGATTTTACTCATAAACCTAATGCATATTATCCAACTCTTGGACATACTTTTCTTGTTTAACTCTCTTTTATAAACATTTGTGTTCATTCACTATCTCTTCTTTGGTTACCTGCTCTGTACCTACATTCACTTTATAAAACACTTCATTAGACACAACACTTGGTGTGTTCTCCTTGTACATTTCATTCTCCTTTTTATTTACTTATTTGGTGTCATATCCAAACCATCTCTTTTCCATCTCAACTACAATGTCAAACACTATCTTGTTGTCTTCTCTCTTATATGCTTGGATTCCATGCTTGCTTTCTTCACTCCTCACTTTATTTTCTTCCTTTGGTACCTTGACCAATCTTAAACCTTCCATAAGTTGATTCCAACAATGCATCATCATCATGAGTCTTTCATATTTTATTCCCTCTTCACCTTTCAAGGTTAGTAATACATATTACTCTCCATTTTGCTTAACAACATATGAATTTGCCTTCCCATCATGTATGCCATGTCTTTTATACTATCATGGCCTTTCTAGAAACATATGACACATGTCTATCGGTATAATATCACATAATACACTATATCTATGTCCACCTATCTAAAATTCAACCCAGCCCTATTCACTTTCTAGTATTTGGTGTCTTATCTAAACCCATGCAATTGTGTATGACTCTAGATGTGGCATCCTCTTCAACCTCAACTTATGAACCATATTTAATGAAATAATGTCATTAGTACTACCACCATCAATAACCAAATTACATACCTTACCATGGGCTTTACATCTACTTCTAAATAATCTTATCCTTTGGAATGGTTCTATGCTTTGATTTTATTACATTAATACTCTCCTCATTAGCAATGAATCATTATTGTCATGTCCTCTCTCCTTATTCATCTCTCTCACTCTCTACTATTTCATACTACTATTCATACCTCTTGGAGACTCTACTATCCTGTGTCCATCTCTAAGGCAATTCCAACATTGTAGTTGAAATATCTATCTTAGTACTAGTCTTATTAGACCTTCATTTCTCCTCAATATATCATTTTTAGATGTTCCAACCTGCCTTGCATGGTGTTACCACATGTATTCTTGAACTACTGCTACATGTTCATGTACTTTCTCTTGTACCACCTCTTCATTTCCTCTCTCATTCATCCTTACTAACTATGATATCTTTCTTCTCTTTGTTTTCTCCTCATAAGAGTATCCTCTATAACCTCCATTCTCATCATCAATGGATCAATTAGCTAGTTCACCTGGTCTACCACTTGCTTGACTATATCATCATCTTATCTACTTGGTCTCTCCATGGAGAATTATCTCTGATTGCATATCCTAAAATTTACTTTAAAACACATTATTAATATTTTCCACATTCCAAAAAAACATTCCTTAATCTCTAATACTTAAATGATGTAGAACATGTACAAATAAAACATCTTCAACCTTATTTCTTAACTCATCTAACTTTGACAATGGATTTTGCACTTACTTTTCAAGTAATGGTTCTAATTTTACCTATGATTATTATGATTTCAAATGAATTTGAAATTTATTTATAGGGTTTCATCACCCTCACTTTCATTTCAACAATTCTCTCACAACTTCCCTCTATCAAATCTAATCTCTTTTCTCTACACAACCTTGTTTACACTTTACACACTCCTTCTTTAAAGGTTATCATAACACAAAAGGTTCAAACTCATTAAATTATCTTAATATTTAAATTATTTTAGTATTTATAATTATGGTTTAGTTTACCTCCCTAACCATTCATTAACTCACCAACATCCTACAAATTCTCTTTGACCACTCTATCCTTTGCAAACTCAGTCATTCTAGCCCTATCTTTCTTATTTATTAGATTGTACATTTTTGTCATTTCAAATATCTAAAAACCAATTATTTGTGTAGGTACCATTTATTGTAATTTATCTATCCACTAGCTTATATACCCTAACTCTCTATTTAGGTCACAATTTAAACTTGTTTTTTACCCTTGTTGACCCCAATTAGGTCTGTTAAGTCTTTTTATGACCTTGTCTACATACACTTGGTTGAAAACCATTAAAAAAAGGTATGGGAATACTATATAACCATTAAAATCCTTTTATATAATATAAAACATAAATCCATACATAATTTGATGAATTTTTGCTAGTTAGATTAGTAGATAATCAACTAACCCTAGTTTAGGGTTTTACCTTATCATGTCTCAGCTAAGACCTCTTAAATTCCACCAATGGATTTTGAAAGATTTTAAAAGAATAAAATTAGGTTTTTATGGTCTATATATAACCTATTAGTATCTTCAAATCCCTAAATTCCACTATTCATCTCACTATTAAGGCATTTACACACAAAAATCATCTATTTTATATCAAGAAATGACTGAATATGGGTATGTGTTTAGGGTTAATGTCTCAAAATTATTTATTAATCAAAAATAAGACTATTAAAACATAAAATATATTCAAACATACCTTCCAAAGTATATTACAACCTTTGAGCTTCAAATCTTTGATCACATCTATTCATAAATCCAAATACACAATCCTTTTCACCAAGCTCTACTATAGAAATAGGGGTATGCAAACATTTATTTATAGTTTCCAAATACTCTCTATTTATAGTGAGTCTTGTCAACTTGATCCATTGCTAATATAACTTCATTAAAATTAATTATAGTTTACCAACCTTCTCTTTAAACCATTTTAATAATGTGGGTCATGCACTTAGAGATTCTCTTCATACATAGGGAACTGTTTATGTCTTACCTAAACATCATATATATTTCTAAATATTTATTAAAATTAAAAAAATTAAAAATCATTAAAAAATATTTATATAAAATTAGATACAATCCTCAATGTCATTTATATATGCACTAATTAATATAGTTTCTAATAGATAAAAAATTCATCAAATAGGGTCTTCCTTATGACTGTTACTACAAAGTTTTTCTCTTTGTGCCTTCCAAAAAATAAGCAATATTAATTAAATTATGACTTTTAACATTCATTAATTCTATAAAAATCACAAAAAATCTCATACTCTCATGATAATTATATAAACATTCAACAAAGGACCTCAATAGGTTCTACGCATGCATTCATTTTCAATAAAACATGGGTTACCATAGAGCCATTCTCCCCTTCATATACATATAAAAATTGTTACAAATACTTCTCCATTCATATATTAAAATGGTATCAACCCTACTAACCAAAACTAACTACCTATATACCTATAACAGTTGCATAACTAAATCTTGTATCTTTCCCTCTGAATGGTCTCTTGCTTACATTTACATTTTTGTATATTTTTACAATATGGACACATTATGACCATAATCATAGACTAGAGAAGACATCAAGGACCTATACATAGTATTAATAACTCTTAGACACATTTTTAACATGTTTTACACCTTGGTCAACCTCATACAATGCATGAATATCCCTTTACAAGTCTAAGAGGATTTAAATTTTCAAATAGTACATTTTGGAGGGAAACCCCATAATTCAAATTTTATGTAACTTGTACTAATCTAGATCAATATTAAGACCACATTAGGACCTAATTCACCTATAAGACATATAAAATACCCACTTAAGACCAAAAATTAATCATCTTAGGATCATCGTGAGATGCCCCTACATCACTACCCTCAGAAGAGGGGGCAATAAATATGGGTTTTTATCATAGATTTTAGAGCCTCTAACCAATAAAAAACCATCTTTTAGAATACCCATAATAGAAACTAGAGTTCAAACCAAGCATAAAAACTATATAGATAGAAAAAATTATAGAATAGTCTTCAAAATCATCATAGGACTAGAGTGCCAAGTTTGGACTATAGCACTGAACAATAGGGTGTCATATTTTAGTGTTTCTATCTAAACAAAAAAATATTTACTATAAATAGATATAATGGTAAGACTAGTTAAATTTTTTTAGTAATAATTTAGTTTAGAATAAGTAGTTTTAGTATTGTTTTTCTTAGAGAATCCAGATATAGGGGGCATCATGTGTGGTATGATGGATCTCACTTATAGTATCAAATATGATAGTTGGTATAACTTCCAGATCAAAATCCATATTACAAACATTAGTGATTGGGGGTAAAGTGAATGGCACATTTTCTTTCTCTTCTTGATATTTTATGTTATTATAAAGGAATTTTTAGTTGTTGTTTTCCTTATTCCATTTGCAAGTGGTCATCATCATTCTTGAGTGGTTTCCACATAAGCCTATTGATCAATTTTGGAGTAGCTTTTATACAAGCCTAATATCCACCTTTTTTGAGTGGCCAAGAGTGGCCTAGTTTCTAGCACACATTTAGATATGCATGCCATATTGTCAAATTATAGAACATTCATGGGTTTTACGATCCATCTCAAAAAACACACATTCATACTAGTATCAGTTTATAGCTTCACTTCATAGGAAAATGATGGATCTAAAGGACTAGCTAGCCTTTGTATTCTTGAGCCACCTACTTAGAGGGATTAGACACATATTCCAAACATCAATTAACACATGCATGATCACATAGCTTCTATTAGGAGGTGATGATGGAGCCAAAGGACCAACCTTTGCATTCTTGAACCACTCTCAAGGAATTGATCAGTTAGCTCTATTTAAAATATTACTTTTGGTACATCATAATTTAACACATACCCAACATCACTCAACATCACTTACAACATTTGTATTGGTTTGCATACCTGATGAGGTATATTTGTTCCTTTCTCTTCCTCTCTCTTTTACCCAAATTTTGTATGTTTTTACTTTAGACATAGTGTGTCTAATAAGAATTGATCTACTCTTGATTTTTATATTACATATTTACACTTCATAGCATGCTCTCTCTATGCACATCTAACATCACCTAGCCTCATGATCTTCACCCTTGTAAGTAATTTTAGGTAGGCTTTCTACTTTTCCTTTATCTTAGTATTTCACTTCACTACATCACTAAAATAAAGGGGGGGAAAATGTAGTCATATAAAATGTCAAAATTAGCATCTTGAGTATGGATTATGATACCCAACCCATAGGTCTTCCTTTCATGCTCTCATGACCCTTCTAGACACCTTTTTGTTCATTCTAAGTCATCCCAATATTTCCAAATGGTCATTCCACCTTAGTCGGGTAGTATTTCCTAGGCCAATCCTATACCCCTAGGTCCCACATATGTAGGATATGAACACTCAACTTAGACTATAACACTAGACCCTAGGGTGTCTTATTTGGGCACTCCTATCCAATTAAATTTTTAGATACAATGGTTATTATCCTTCATCTTGTTGGCCTAGTGAAAATACATTCAACCCATGACCAATAGATATCTATAAAATCACATTTAAAGTTTATTTAATAAGAGGTTGGAAAATATTATAAAGAAAAAAATAATAAAAGCAAAACCATTGAAGCAAATTTCCATATTATCTGCATACATCCATCCAATACAACTAAAATCATATTCAAATCCTCACACCAGTCCTTAGCCACTTCAAGCACACCCAATTTAGCATTTTTGAATATTTATTACACTATTGCACAAAGAACATTAAGTGGGAAAACTACATATGGTTTGATCCCTCTTCAAAGTATTGGTATGTAGGTAGCATGCCCACACAAGGGGTGTGGATACATGTTTAGTGAATGTTACAGACACTAATCCCCCTTCTTTCTTATGTTTTATCAAAGCATAATGAATTTTAGGGTTTGAACATTAAATCATCTCTACAAGGAGTTTTTTCAACTTTTAACAATCATGATTTCCTAGGATGGCACACATAGGGACAATAAATAAAACCTAGAAAACTCAAGTATTTACAAGCAATTTAAACAATAGAAGCAAAAGAGGACAATAGCACCAGACTCTAGGGTGTCCTATTTTGTCTCTCTTGTCCTTTCACAAAATTAAAGCGAGATCTTAATTCATGACATTATTCTAGTCGTGCACAACCAATATCAAAACCTACAATAGTAATTTTAATTCATTTTAAGCTAAGTCTTTTTTTCTTCATATTTATTGATATTTAAATGAAGGTTAAAAATACAAATAAATTATATAAATCAGTTATTAAATTATTAAAATATTATTTACTAATTTAGTCAACCTATACCCTTAAATAAATTATGAATAAGACACTAATATTCCCAAAAAAGTTAAATCAACTTCATGCATTTAGGAATAGAACCCGAAAACATAGATACATGTGCACCCAAAATTTAGGAACAATCTTGCATAAAGAACACTATAACCATTTTTAGGATACTAGAGACACATGGAATTATTTTCTAAGTGTGGTGCTACTATCAAGGAGAGGATCTTACATATGGATCTACTTGATGACACTTAGACCTATTTGTATCTCAATTTTTAGCACTCAGATCTTCCATGTCAGGTGTTTTCTAGATAAGTCTTTATTTACATATATTTATTACTATTTTTTGAAAGTTAAAACAAGTCAAAATATGTAACAAATTAGTGATTATTTATTTCACATTATTTCAATTATTCAGAATGCTCATAACTTTAATCAAACATGGGATTTACATAGTTAAACCCTATAAGGTTAAAATATTTGGTGAACCTGACTTACTTTGAATATTGATTAAAACCCTAGTTTTATAAGTGTTTAACTTATCCTAAATTTTTTCACTAAAATATGGTTACAAATTTATATTTTTCTAACATTTTTTCATAACCTAGCTCATTTAATCAATCACACATTAGGGTTTCATTTATTTAATTTAATTTAAATTTTTACAAACCAACCCTAATTTAAAACCCTAACCCTAGGGTTTACATTTACATAACTCAGATTTCATATCCATTTATATTCTTATTTGTATTTCATACAATCATGATCATAATGATAGAATAAATTAATCTCTTTTTGTTTCAAAGTATAATATTTTCATTTGTATGTTTGTTCTCTTTAATTCAGAATGAATTCAAAAAAGACATAAACACATGTATAGATGATGTTTTCTATTATTTTCAATATATTTCATATTTCATATTTCATATCATGATATATTTATCCTATGTTTAATTCCATGAACAATAAAATATATACACACATAGAGGATTTAGCACATAAGCTAACAACTATGTTTCAAGTTTCAATGTCATATCTTATGCATAGTAAAGAATATTTTTATCCTCCTCATCTCCATGAGGGTGATAGCTAATTTACCTATAACCAAGTCCATGCTATAACCCATACATAATATGAATAAACATATACCAATGTTACTATTCCCCATACTCATCCTATTCAGACCTCTTCCTTATAGGGTATGTGCCTACATGTTCAATCAGAAATAGCTAAGGTTTGTACTTATGAGACTCTATGTGATCAAATGATCATTATGATCAAGATAATTTTAGGTTTACAAAATTAGAATCAAATATTAAATTAAAATATGATAATATTAGAAAATCAATTTACCAAATAAAGTCCTCGAGGGCATAATAAGGTAAATCATGTATATGCATCTTCACCTAGTCAATTTGTGGCAAACAATATTACATATCCAAATCATAAATCACAACAAAGTACATATACAAATAGTGATTCAAAAATATTTTAAATATCAAATAAAATTTAAAGTGATGTACTAAGGGAAATGATTAGATCTAATTTGATCAGCCTTTCTCCTTTACACCTAGTGAGGAGATCTAGATATTTTTGTGCATATCATAAAATAGATGGGCACCACATCGATTCATGTTTAGCATTGAAAAGGAAAATACAATAGATAATGGATAGATATTACATACATAGTGACACATCATTCACACATACAATGACACATTTAGAAATTCAAAAAGCATTAAATTTAGAAATAATACAAAAATGGTTACTAAATCATAACTCAGAATAAGAAATAATATAACAAACATAAGTCAAGCAAGAAAAAGAGGTCAATATACCTCTCAAAATGAGACTCAAAAATCAAAATGGTATGATTTTAGTTAAAAATATCTATAAAAATTTGATTATCATGGTCAAGGTTTGGGAAAGAAGGCCTAAGGCATCACTACTCATATTCTATCATTTGGTAATGTTGGTCAACAAGGTTTGGGATTTATTGAACATCCTAAGGTAAATCATTAACAGATACAATTTATCAAGGCAAAACACATAGATACACATGAAATGTTATATAAATAGTAAGATATTAAATTGAAAACTCAAAATCATGCTATACAAACAAGCTTTCTCAAACTAGGTTTTCTAATAAAAGAGCCTCCACAACACCGTATGTTTACAATAAGCATAGTTTCAAAGGGTAAAATCACAATCAATATGCCAAAGCATAATTTAGAAAGATAAACTCCATAGTATGAGGTAATTCCCTCTAGCATTCTAAATTATTCTGATTCTAATGATGAACAATACTCAGATTCCTAATGTGACAACATTCAACTATATCATAGTAATCAAATTGCATGAGAGACTAGCGTTCCTATTTTTGACATAGGCCACATTGATAGTGAATCTCCCATGAGACTCATCATTTAGTATTGTTTATCCATTTTTTTACATAATTTATTTTCTCTTGCTCTTTATACATAGTTTATTTTCATTTTCTTATACATAGTTTATACACAAAAAATACAAAAATAATATAACATGCCAAAACACAAAACCATTTAAATATTACTAAAAAAACACAAAATTTATAGATTGTATGCATTGTTATGTTTATGTTTATTCTATTTTATAGACACTAAATATGATATCTATCTTATTATATTTAGTTTTATCATACATATATGCTTGACTTGTTCTTGTCAAGTGCTTGAAAATTGCTTATAGGATTCATGTCCATTACACTGATCTAGACTTCCTATCATCTACCCACTCAGAGAATATACATTGATTCATGGTTATTAATTTGATAGGTTTTCCCACTTGGTGGAATCCTATACATAGTTTCTATTATTAGGTTATATCCTTACATTCTCTACATTCTAGTTTTAGCATTGCTATATTTTGATATTGATCATTACTATTCCTACTTAGATTTTTTGCTATCACTAGTTTAAACTCATCATATGTAAATCCTATAACTTACATATATTTATACTACATTCATGCATGATTTCATTTCTATCTTTCCTCATTTGAACTTGGTTATATTTTCTTTGCTTCTTTTATTCAAGTGCATTTGAATATGTCATTGTTCTTTATCTCTACACCACTTCTATTCATGTATGCCTTAGACATGTGCCTATGTCCCTTATGTGTGCTTTACTTATTATGTATGTGGACATTTGAAAAAGTCCTTTTATGTGTCTCAAAGACAACTTGCTTGTTTCTTGCATATGTGGACATTTGAACATGTCTTTGTATGTCTTCTTTTCTTAGATTTAGTGACATGTGCCCATGTCCCTTGTATTGAGGCCCCTTGGCCTATTTTCAGTGCCTCATATTTTTTGTATATATGTTTTCTTATTTAAATCATGGCTATGACACTTGTATGTTACACACATTAGTTTTGGATGCCATGAGGGACCTCATGTATCTACCCTTCCTACTTAAGTGTCATGATGAACATCATGCCCCACCCCCTAGGTAGCTACTTAGATTTATTGTTATATGAATTGATTACATATATATTGGCACCCTTTTATAATTCTATACACAATATGAATTTTACATTACATACTTATACTCAGATTCTGTTACATTCCATATTGTATTAGATTATCACATAGTTATCATATATGCTCTGACTAACACATTTTTGTAGAGATTTTTATTTTTAGGATAACTCTCGCATAGGTTCAAGAACTACCCTAAAAAAAGTGGGCATTCATATGGGATTTTCATATAGATTAGACTCCTACATTACATTCACATAACATTTATCAACACATAGGCTCAGTTTCAGAAAAGCAGACACAAGAAAAAATAGGAAATCAAACAAATTTATATTGACTCAGATTTCAGATCAAACAAACATTATCACCCAGATTGGGACACTAGTGCCACATCATAATACTATATAGTATCCCTTGTTTTAGGTATGTTAAAATTATCTAGAATAGTACACAAGGTAAAATACATGTTTACATATATACAACTATAGTTTTCATAGTTATGATCATATTTTAGTCATATTCACACTAGTTTAGCTCAAATTCATATAAGTTGATCAGATTTGGGAAAAATGTATGGCATGATTATCCATGTATTTAGTTAATATACACAAATACATTTTTTACAACTCAGTTCAAAATCAAAATACTCAGATATAAGATTGGGGGCATGTGTGCAACACATTATTTCCATATGTTCAGTTACACATAAGTTAATCAAATAGAATGGAAAAGTACATGTCATTATTTACATTGTATACAATTGACATAATATTCCATTTTGTCACCAATTTGATGCCTTATTACATCTCTAGTGGTTGTCATTCCTGAGTGGATTAGGTCCACTTAATGTACCTGAGTGGCCACAGAGCTGACATACATAGTTAAATATACCCAGTTAGATATTTACATCAATTGAAGTAGTTTGGTTTTAGATTAATATACTACACACATGTGGGAAATTATGTATTCATAACCTAATTGAGTTCAAGAGGCACCCACATGATAGTGTTGGACACACTTTCAATCTAATCCATGTTATTCATAGGTCATGATCCACCATGTAGGGGTGGGAAATGATGGATCTAAAACTAAATTGAGTTCTTGAGCCATCAACACATGAGAAATGAGAAATATATTAGCTCAATCTAAGATATTCAATAATTTGATCACTATATACATGCACACAGATAGGTTGTCACTAGGTTCAAGCATTGGTTTGCATACCTAATGAGGTATATTCATGCCTTTCCTTTTTATCATCTCTTAGTTTTAGTCAATTAATTATTTATTAAACATAGTATTATACTTTTGATATCTCTTAATTAAGGACTAATTTATGCATGTTTCATTTATAGTTCATGTTTTGGATCATTATTCAAATATGTAGACCCAAATTTACATACTCAAACTTAGCTTCATGTCTTTACTTCTTAGGTATGTTTAGGTATGCTTATTTTTCCCTTATACTAGTCATTTCACATTCCTACATTTATAGCATAAATGGGGGCAAATGAATTCACCTAAAAGTGGTATTTGATTTCTAAGAGATATACTTGATATAACCTATTCATATATTATCCCTAGAGCTAGCCTAGAGACTTTTATCACACTTTTCTATTCTTTATGTAGACCATATGCATCCTTAGTCAGCTAAAACACAGTCTCAAACCTTCATTCCTAGATCTTGGCCATTCATGCCCAACACCCTACTAACTAGACATTAGCACCACATTAAGGACACTAGAGACACATGGCACTAGTGTCCCCAAATGGCACTAATGTTATTTACCCTAATCTCCCTAACATATAATTTTCAAAATTCCAACCCTCCTAAGGTTAACCTAAACATATTTTATTATTTTCACAAGCTACAAAACACTATAAATACATGACATTTAGACCTCTATCCACTAGATCGAAATTCGATGCAAAAGACCTATTCAAACAAAAAATAAGTTGAGTAAAATCAAGGTTATTAATCCCTATTCTACCCTACTTCTGCATACTACCATATACAATTTCCCTAAGCCTATATTTTACAAATTTCCAATCTCACGCACACTCAAGGCACTAAATATCACAATCATTTAGGAATGACTTGTACTTAAAATAATAGTTAGGTAGGGAGAACTACATCATGTTTGATTTCTCTTTAGAGTATTAGTATGTAGGCAACTCTCTTCATAGTGGGGTGTTGAGGATGTCCAACCTATCCTACTAACAAACACACATTTTTATTTCATGCCTTACATATAATGAGGACTAGGGTTTGCATAATAAATCATCTACTATATTCATAATATAGAGTTTTAGACTTTGTGCACATAGGAACCAAACCCAAAAACATGGGAATTGGTACATCCAAAATTTACGACAAATCATGTCCAAAGAACACTAGTGCCATTTTTATGATACTAAAGCCACATAAAACTGCTATCCAAGTGTGGCACTACTGTCCAGAAGAGGATCTAACATAAGAATCTAGTCGATAACACTCAAACCTATTTGTATCTTAGTTTTCAACACTCAGATCTTTTGTGTCAGGTGTTTTATAGATAAGTCTTTATTTGCACATATTTATTACTATTTTTAAAAAAGGTAAAGTAGGTAAAAATATGTAAGAAATAAATGGTTATTTAGTTCATATTATTTCATTGATTGATATTACTCAACCCTTTAAACAAACAAAGGAATTACATAACTAAAACCTAAAAGGTTAAAATAGAAATAAATATAATCTGAGAAACAAGAATCAACAAACTATCATGACTTCCACACCTCCATACACAATGTATTCACTCCTTATCTAAATTCTATTAATAATCCACCCCACCTAAATTAAATTATCAATAAAAATAGACTAATCCACATAATAAGAGTGAATATAACATTGTATGAGACATGAATAAAAATAAGGAAAACAGTACCCTTCATGAGTTGGCTCAAGTAAAAAAATAGAGGGATATTTTTCTCAATCCTTTAACTAGTAAGACATATGCTAACAATTCAAAGGCTACATATACAAACATGGTTATCTATAGATACATCAAAGGTCCCACCCTGCATGTTGATTTTTAGAAATTTTTGAAAAATTGTGCATAATTGATTAGTTAATTCAAATGATTCATCCAATGTGATTCCCACCATAATATTTTGTAAGTTAGCATTAACACTAGATAAATTTAAAAGAGTGGTTTTATAGCTAGATAAGTTTCCAATCTTAGTTATCAAGGAATTTTTAAATGTTCACATGCATCTTGCCTTTGAACCATATGTCCAAAAATACATTGACATCCTTATAGTTGACATTATTGAGGCTTATGGTATATTACTAAGCCATAATTAGTCAAAAACACTAAATAGATACATGGTCATGAAATTTTCACACATGTGGTTACCTTGGAAAGGATTAGCCAATCAGATTATAGTAGATATAGAACTAAAAATGAAACAAATAGTCTAGAATATAATGATAAAAATGAAATAAATAATTTTACATCATCACAAAGGGTTTTACACCTTCATTACTTAACTTAAGAATAATGGATGAGAAAATTCAATGTCCTTCACAACTATGGACCTTATATTTTAATGGTTCTTTTTCTAAACAATGTTCAGGTGTAAGTTTGACCTTAATTTATCCTAATGGGAGACAATACCTTATTTCCTTTATATTACAATTTTTATGCACTAAAAATCATGTAGAATATGAATCCTTGATGTTTGGGCTCTAATTCAAATTAAAATACAAAGTAAAACACCTTATAATCCTTGGAGATTTAGAGTTGGTTGTTAACTAAGTTAGGAGTTGGTATCAATGTAAGCTACATAGCTTTACAAATATAAGTATAGATCATAGGACCTAATTTAATAATTTTAATATTTTAATATAAAATAAATCCCCAAAGTGAAAAACCAAATAATATATTCATTGGTTGCCTCTATAGTAAATTTGGCCTCACATTAAGAGTTCAAAATGCATAAATTTTCTATGGAATTGACACCATGTCCTTTAGTCCATAATAAGGCTAACCACTTTTAGGGAGTTGATGATGACCAACATATCATATAGTTCACAAGAAATTTTTGTGCCTTTAAATCATAAATAATTAATTAGAGTGACTTTAACCCAATAAATAAAAATGAAAATATGATAATGTCATCCTTCAACTAAAAGAAAACAAGATACTTAAAGGGATGGACTCCTTGTAACATGTTTTTGATATGGATCATAAATATTTAAAACAAAAATCATGTAAGACCTGTTGGTATAAATTTTATAATTTTTTATATTTATTGGTTTTATGACTCACCTAATGAGAAGTGACACTAATTCACCAATAGTTGGAGAAGTCATTGTAGAAATGGTGAATCTCATCTTATTTTGAGAGGGAAAGTTCCATCATATAATATGAGTAATTTGGGTGTTTGTGTGTATGTTTTACTTGAAATCATGAAAGGAAAAAAATAAATAAAAATAAAAAGAGGGAGAAACCCATAGTGGGATAAACATAGAGAACTACTGAGATAACTCAAGAATAAATAGGAAAAATGGTAATCTTTCCTCTCACACAAGAATGAGCATAAAATAAGTAGTGATTTTAAGAATAAAAGGCATGATTAGAAGCATAAAGTATCCTCACAAACCCATTTACACACACACTTGGTACAAGGTTTTAAAAAGATCAAACAAAAAGAAACTTGTGGACATAAAGAAAGCATATACAAGAGTTTTCAACACAAAGTTTGGAAATAAAACATGTTGCATATAATCACATTAATGCATAATATTAATTTATTATCTATCTAAAAAAATTATAATTCAAAAACAAATAAAATTAAAATCTACAAACACCCCAAAAGAGTATCACCTGCTCATTTTCATTTCATTGCTTCAATATGGAAATAACATGGCTCCACACAAAGTTGTAGCTAGCTCTCTCTAAGAGCTTAATAATAAGAATAACCACTAAAAAATCTAGGTTTTTTCCTTTTGTAAAATATTTCCTTTTTAAATATGAAAACTTATTTATTTGCCTCTCTTTTAGATTTTATTTTTATTTAGGAAAATTTACAATATTCAAATAGACTCTTCAATTTGTTTTTGCACACATTAATTATAAAAATAATTAATATATCAAATGACCAAAATAAATGTATAGTTATTTTATGACTTCAATTAATGTTAATTAATAATAAAATAATTAATAACATAATTAAATCCATGAATTTCCCATCGAGCCCATAAAATCATATATTCAACATACTCCATGTGGGATAATAAAACATGTTGCCATGTCTATTGGGTTGTGGGGTCTCATAAAAAATTATAGAAAATCAGACAAATGTCAAAATGATGGAAAAATGAAAAAATGAGGTAGTAAAATTTGGGTGGCAAAATTTCACTACAAAAGTTGGCTCTAATTGTGGGACCGCATTCCCTGGCATAATGCAAGAAAAATCTAGAAGATGACAGTGAGCCATGAATCATCTAACATACTCAACACATCATTGATATCACTCTATAATTTAACCAACTGAAAGCCACTTCACCTATCCCAATTGTATGGGAATGAACATGAACTGTTTGGCCAAATCTATGATAAAAAATTCTACCTATTTCCTTATCAAACACCTTATTTCATTCATTTTCAAGGAAATTTTTGTATTTTTTATATTTAATTATCTAAATGTGATTGAATTTGACTGATCAATTACTATTTATGTTCATGAATAATTTAATTCTTATTCAAATATAAAATCTACCTAGATACACTATTATACTTGATTGTACCCAATGTTTTTTCTTTCGTACTTCCTTTCGATGAACTTCAATAGAATATTTCTATTTGTATTTTGTCTTTGTTCAACATTTTCTATGTAATATTTTGGAATTATTCATATTATTTTTATTTTTATATATTCAATAATCTCCATACATGAGAATTAATGTGACCACAAATTATTTTTCCCACAAGAATAGTCAAATTAGGGGTAATAACATTATCATTATTGCCTCTTTACCCTCAGCTTGAATTTTCTATTCCATTTATTTTTAGGGTCTTCTATTGGTAATTCAATGTGTAATGGTTATTTTTTATTTACATCTTCATGATTTATTTTATTATCTCCATTATGCATTTGATTGTGATGTTTCATAGATTAAACCCATTACTTTTGGCTTCTCTATTTTTTACTATTTGGTGTCTACCCCTACCTCATAATTAAATATGTAGTTGGATTATATGTATTTTAAGATATTAAAAGACCATGTACATCCTTATTTAAAATCATTTTAATTTCCCATCTCCTTTTTGTGTTATTAGTCCTTGTTACTTTGAGTTACAATTCTCTTTCTCACGGTTCTCTAGTACTAGCCTTTCTTAGTCAAATTTTCCTAGTTAGGTTTAGATGTTGACTTACAAACACACTAGATAGTTGTGGAAGTTGTAGAGATATTTTATGAGGTGGTAACTGAGGAATTTCATTAGGTTGTGTGTGCATCCATCCTATATGTTCTAGGTTATTAATAGATCACGCTTAGGAAAATTTCAGGGAAAATGAACTTGTTTATGTGTCCTTCACTCTGGAGGCACATATATATGCAATGAACTTCTTTCATCTATGGATTATTTAGAGAAGAACCATAATACATGTGTAAGGACTTATACAAAATATGATGACTATATAGTTTTGAATTTGGGTTTTTCCTTGAAATAATAAGAGAGATTTACAACCCATGACTAAAATTTTGGTTGAACAAAAGGTGTATCTAGAATTTTGATAAAAATGGAAACCATGAACCCATTGTAATGGGAATGAAAACTATCATACCTATTTTTTCATCATATAGTTTATTAAGTGAATGTATTGACTTCCATAAGCATAACATTTTATGATGGGCTTTTAAGCAACAATGAGATACAAGATTCCCCATCTAGTGGATATGAATACAAGTATACTTAAAAAAAGGCCTAGCACTGATAAAATAGTCAAAATTACCTTGATTACAAGGCTAGTAATAATTGAAATAAATGTAACACTATGTATGAACCATTTGATAAAATGATTCAATGAAATGTGCCTATATGGTTGTGTTGATATGCCCACTTGGCATCATCTAGGAGGCTGATTTTAGATGTTAAAATGAGTCTATACACCTATCAATTGCATCTAGATTATGAAAATTGGCATGGTGCACATATGTTTGACAAAATTCATTGAATAAATGTGTCTATCTCTTCTTTGTGCTCAAGGATGACACTAGCAAAACCATCAACCTTTGAAAAGGTTGTGACCTATAATCTATACTTGTCATCTACCTTTGTTCACTATAACCAACATGTAAAGTATTAAACAAATTGCCTCAATTATTTTTTAATTCAATTTTCCTACTTATTGACCCTTCTCACTCATTATCATTGTGTATTATTTTTGTGGCATGATTTCATCAAGTCCAATCCATTTGGTAGCTTTTCTATAATACATCTTACACTAATCCTTGATTATGGATCAAACATAGGGAGAGATATTTCCAAAATCCCTTAGAACTTTAGATTTATTTGCTCCATTAGTTATGCAAGAAATCACTACCTCAAATGACAAAGCACAATAAATCACTACTAAAATATCCATTTTGTAATGCACTCACATTCAATTTCAAAAAATATTTCAAGTATATTTAAAACACTCATGTGGGTCATATCTAGACAATATAATATAAGTTTACCTACCAATCACATTTTCACCTTAATCTTGTGTAGTGTAATTGTTATAGAAACTAACAAACCAGTCATAGTAGGATTTGATCTTTGGTAGATATCCATAAGGATTTGATTGACATCAATATCAGGTAAGATAGAGTACCTCTATGGTTACAACCACATTTTCCAACACTCCCCCTTACTCTAGAATACTAGAGTATTCTTTGGAGTTTCATCTTTAGAGCATACATTTACATGATATTTATTATTTGTATTGATTCATACATTCTCCCCCTTAAACTAAACTATCACCAAACTAGTTGGAATAGTTCCATGATATGGATATCAAACTACTATGACTCTTGGTAGTGCTCCCCAATTTACTTCAAATGATCAGAATAAGACACTTGTATAGGAGCTTAAAAATAAAACTTAAACATAAAACATTTACAAATTTTCCATACAAATAATATAGGCCTTCATTTATTAGAATATATGTATAAAATACTAAACTTGATAAACACGAATTTCTAGAGTTGTGATACTTGAATTTTAAACAACATTTAACACTTTCATTCACAAAAAAATTTATAATCACTATAGGAACTCCTTAAATACTTAATGAAAGATAGACTACGCCTCCATATGGACTTGATTGACAAACTTCATCTTATGTTCTCCCTTATTGAATAAGAACTTCATCCCTGGGTCAACTCTTTCTACTTCAATAGGTTTGAACAGACCTTTCTCTTTTTTCTATCTCCCTCAAACAACTCAACCTTTCCACAACGTTTTTGTCCTAGATACAGACTTTAGTCTAGACTTAAACACTTCCTATTAAAAAATATTAATTATTCATAGCTGGGCATTTAATGTCAAAATATTTTTCTTATCTAATCTTGATTTGTATTATTGTCCAAGAGGATATGATTTAAATAGTTTTACTTGTTTTCAAATTTAGCATGTGTGAGATGTAGCTACACATTAACTTCTAATTATTAACTAGATCCCAACACAATCTAGAAAATAAAAATCATGAGTCATTTTTTGTTTTAGTAAGTGTGTACACAAAAGTATGAAATGTGTAGGATATAATTATAAAGGAGTAGAAAAAATCCAAAATAGTGAATGTTTTTAGTGTTATGTGCAGTTTTAGTTACTACCTTTTTTATTGTGGATGAATATATACATAGAGCTCAAGCTAGTTTTATTTCTAAATCTTATTTCATAAACAATTATAGATGTTCTATTTATATTACTCAATATTTTTCAAGGTCAATATCTTTCTGTTGTGCTCTATTTTTTATGAAATTAAATCATCTATTTTTTATCATACAGTAGTAATGGTATTAGAGTTGTATCTTTAGTTTAAATACTTTATTTGGTATCAGAGCCAAGGTTAATGGCTTCCACATCTAGTGCACCTTTGTTTAGTTTGCAAACCCGTATTTTTATAGGAGAAATTATGATTATTGGTATTTAACTATAAAATCATTATTTCGGTCTCAAAATGTATGGGAGATAATTGAGAATGGTTATTTGAAACCATTATACTAGGCATCATCTAATTACCTTACATAAGCTAAGAAAGATGCTTTAAAATAATAGAGGAAGAAGGATGGAAAAGCTTTATTCTAAATCCATCAATAAATGCATCAGAGCATACTCCCAATAGTAACAATAAAAAATCCAGCCAAGAAGGAATGGGATACACTACAACCTGATTACCAAGGTATGGACAAGGTAAAGACTACTAAATTACAGCTTCTTAGAATAGATTTTCAAAATTTATCAATGAGAGACTTAGATTCAATAGAATATTTCTTTACACATGTTGTTGGTATGATTAATCAAATAAAATCCCATGGAAAGGTCATAGAGGATAGGAATATTGTTGATAAGGTTCTTAAAAGTATCCCTTCTAAATTTGACCCTCTAGTTGTGGCTTTGGAGGAAACCAAAGACTTGAGTCAGTTTATTGTGGATGAACTTCATGTTTATCTCATCAATCATATACTAAGTCAAACATTTCATTAGAAAATTAATTTTCATCTGAGTCATTTATAATCCATGGAAGATGATGGTGTAAATTCAATCCTAGAGGTAGAGGGAGAATTTCCCCTAGAGGTGGATGTAGTAGTAGACTTATAAATTTTGGTGGGAGAGGTCAAAATCAGAATTTTAGTCACCCAAATGGCCCAAGGTTTGATAAATCACATATTCAATGTCATTATTGTAAGAATTTTTGGAATTATTCTCATGAATGTAAGAAACAAAAGTATGAATAGCACAAACAAGGTCAAAATTAGTCAAATAACACTCCCACAAGCACTATGTTTATTGCATGCACTAGGATTGTTGAAACAATTCCTAAAAATTCCCTAGTTGAGCGTAATATAGTCTAAGAAATCCCATGTGACATATGGTATTTGGCTTCTAGTTGTAGTAATCACATGATAGGTAATGCATATTTGTTTTCTAGATTGGATGAATCAGTTCAAAATAATGTCATATTTGGTAACAATAAGGTCACTATTTTGGGTAAAGGTATAGTTAATATTCTAACCAAAAAGGGGGAGCAAAAAGTTATGATTGATGTGTATTATGTTTCTAGTATAAAACATAACTTAATTAGTATTGGTCAGTTTGTAAAAAAAGGGTGTAGAGTCTACATGGAAAATAATGAGTGCATGATTATGGACAAGTTTCCAAGAAAATAACTAATAGCGAAAGTATAAATGACTAGCAACTAGATGTTTCCCTTGAGGATAAGACTAGATATGAAGGGGAAAACACCCCAAGATGTTCATAATACAAATAATGTACATTCTATATCTACCTTTAAGGCACAAATAACAAAATCAAAAGCTGAAATGAATTATGTAGATTTAATATATTCCAGAGTAAGCCAATATAGCTTTGAAGAAGCAAAATTTAGTGGTGGAGAAATTCAAACAACATTTTAATTAATTATGAAGGATGAATATTAGTTGTAGCATTTTATATTTGGGAATTTTAAATTTGGAAGGTTGAAGTTACTACATTTGAAGAACATGGTGAAAATTTTTCCATTAAGAGTTTGTGAAGGTTATATCTTATGGAAACAACATAAATATTTTTTCCCAGTAGGCAAATCAATAAGAGCAAGAGAAATAATTGAGATTTTTAATTTGGATATTTTTGGTAAAATTAAAACACCTTATATAGGAGGTTTCACTTATTTCCTTACTTTTACTGATGACTTTACAAGGAAAACTTGGGTTTACTTCTTAAAACATAAGTTTGATGCATTTGATCATTTTTAGTAGCTCAAGTCACTTGTGGAGAAGTTAAGTGGCTAATACATCAATGTTTTGAGGACAAATATAGGTGGTGAATACATTTCTAATGATTTTCTAAATTTTTGTAAATTACATAGGATACACAAGCAATTTACAAGCCACTATACGACTCAACAAAATGGTGTAGCAGAGAGGAAGAACTAAACCATTATGGAGATGACACATAGTATGTTGGCATCCAAATATTTACCTAAGGAATATTGGGATGAGGAAGTGGAAACCTCTATTTATATCATGAATAGGTGCCCCAATAAAGAGTGTCAAGATCAAAGTCCCTCAAGAGGCTTGGACAGGTAAGAAACATAGTATTTGTCATTTTAAGGTATTTGGTTGCATTTCATATGGACATGTTCTAGATGATTTGATGAAAAATTTAGAAAATAAAGGACAAAAAATTATATTTTTTGTCTAATCAGAGAAATAAAGACATATAAATTGTTTAATTTTATCATTAGGAAGGTTATAATTAGCTGTGATGTTCAGTTTGTGGAGGATGAAGCATGGCATGGAAGTGTAGACATGATTATAAACATTATAACTATTGCTTATATCATCAAGTACAACTCAAAACACAACTCCTTCCACTCCCAAGATGAAATTATAAGTTTTAGCTCAAGCTACATCACTATTCATGGCAAGGAAATGTTCAAGGTTGTTACCCACAATCAGAGCACAAAAAACTCCACAGGTAACCATAACAACATCTAAATTATCTACCACCCTTGGAGAAACTCTATTTAGCACTATAATTAGTTATACATCTTTAGATCCAAATCTAGGAAGCATGTTGACATAAAAAATAAGGATTTTGAGTGAGTTATATAATGTTGATACAAGAAATTTATCTTTGGTCTTTTCTTTATTTTATCATGTAGATGATCCATTAACATTTTAAGAGGTTGTGAATGATTATACATGGGAACAAGACATAGATTAATAGATCAAGCCCATTTAGAAGAACTAAACATGGGATTTGGTTGAGTTTCCTAAAGGGAAAGATGCAATAAGTGTAAAGTGTATTTATAAGACTAAATAAGATGCTGATGGAAATGTGCAAAATCATAAAGCAAGGCTAGTTACAAGGGGATTCACACAATAACCTAGAATATATTTCAATTAAATATTTTCTCTTATTACATGGTTGGACATAGTTAGGACCTTATTGGATATTGTTATCGAAAAAAAATGGTCTATGTACCAAATGGATGTGTATGTTGAACAACCACAAGGCTATGAGAAACCCAGTCATGAAAACAAAGTATATAGGTTAAAGAATGCACTTTATGGATCAATGTAAGATCATAGAGCTTGGTGCAGCCACATTGACTCCTATCTCATTTAAAATGGTTTCCAAATAAGTGGTTGTGAGCCAACTTATACATCAAAGTCAACAAGAAAGGTAACATTGTAATTGTTTATTTGTATCTAGATGATCTAATCTTTATCAGTGATCTTAGCATAGATGCTTTCAAAAAAATAATAAAGAGTGAATTTGAAATGATTGATTTGGGGCATATGTATATTTTTTTTGCATCAAAGTCCATCAATATAATGCTAGTATATTTATTTCTCAATCCAAATATGTAAATGAACTATTGAAGAGATTTAATATGGTAAGGTGCAAAGGCAGCCCCAATAATCCCCAACACTGGTTATGATGGGATTGAAGTTAAGTAAGGAGGATGACAGAACATGTGTGGATCCTACAATATTCAAGATTTTTGTTAGAATCCTTGTGTGTTTGATGGCCACAAGGCTTGATATTATGTATGGTGTAAGCCTAACTTCAAAGTTTATGGATTTTACAAAAGACTCTCATTGGCAGGTCGATAAGAGAATATTGAGGTATGCGAGCAGTACAAAAGACTTTGGCATTCTTTATTCCACTTCATTTTATTTTAGTCTTGTTGGATACATAGATATTGATTATGGAGGTAACATAGATAATAAGAAAATCACATCTAGGTATGCTTTTCACTTTGGTACTAGTGTTATGTCATGGGCTTTAAAGAAACAAACCCATTGTGACTCTTTCTTTAATTGAAGATGAATATATGGCAGCCATTATTGTATCTTGTCAAGCTATTTATATATGAAGGATGTTGAAAGATTTAATGAAATATCAAAAGGAAGCCACTAAAATATTTTGTGATAACAAATCAACCATTACATTTTCTAAAAATCATGTTTTTCATAAGAGAACTAAACATATTGATATTAGGTACCATTTTATTAGAGAGCTTGTCAACAATAAATAAATTTTCTTAGATTTTTATATGTCTTAAGATTAGTTTTATAACATATTTACAAATCTATTGGTGAAGGATAAATTTCAATATTTACAAAGTAATTTAGGATTTTTTTATCATGTAAATATATACAGCTCAAAAAAGAGATCCAAAAATACTACTCCAAATATAGATGCTCCAAAGTGATGCTCTAAAGATATGCTTCAAAGATGACGCTTTGAATATATGCTCCTAAGATATGCTTTGAAGATGATGCTCTAAATATATCCTCTGAAGAGACTGATCCAAAGAGATTTTTTAGAAGATAGCTCCAAATATATGTAGCAATAGCTCTAGAGTACTTTGATGCAAAAGTTTCAATGATCCCCAACAATTCCAATTAAGGGGGAGTATTAGAAACTAGTAATTATTCACAACCAGGGATTTAATGTCAAAATATTTTGACTATCATTTCTTGATTCGAATCACTGTCCAAAAGGATATGCTTTAAATTTTTTTAACTGCCATCAGATTTAGCATGTGTAAGCTATAATTACATATTAACTTCTAATTATTATCTAGAGCATAACACAGTCTAGAAAATAAAAAGCATGAGTCAATTTTTATTTTAGTGTGTACTGAAAAATAGGAAGTAGGTAAGATATAATCAGAAAGGAGGAAAAAAACTCTAGAATAGAGAATATATTTAGTGTTATGTACAGTTGTAGATGATATTTTTTTATTTTGGATGAATATATACATAGAGCTCAATCTAGTTTTATTTTTAGATCTTATTTCATAAACAACTATATCTATTCTATTTTTGTTTCACTATATTTTTCTAGGTTGTTATATTTCTGATGTGCTCTATTTTTTTTATATAATTAAATCCTCTATTTTCTAGCATAGAGTAGTAGTAGTATCAGAACTATATCTCTAGTTTAAATCCTTTACTTTCCACGCCTCTTGTCTTTGGAATTAGATGCATCTTCCTTTAGAGTAGACTCTTTGTAACTAGATTTACTTGATAACTAAGACATTTAACCTAAATTAGCTTCCATGTTCTACTATAGTTTGACTAACTTACACTTAAATTCTACTCTAATTACATATAAATACATAGGATATTACCTCAACATAGAATGGTACAACATTCATAATATCTCAACATTCATCTTTGAATCTTAGAAAATAAACTAAATACATAGAAATTTATATTCATCTCTCAGCCAATACACATACAAATATTTAAACACATCATAAAAAGCTTTAGCTTTCTATTTAGATAAGGATTTGCTTGTCTTTCCATTTAATTGGATACTTTTGGGAGTTGCTACTAGCCTTATAGCCATGGTTTTACTAGATTCTTCTTTCTTAGGTTTATCTCCAAATGCTCTATGCCTTGACACAATGCTTATATGAAAGTTTGGCTTGATGATTGTAGTTGAAAGCTTTAGCTTTAATAGGGAACCAACATACACAGTTTCTACTTTAACTTTAATTGAGTGTAAATGCTTTTGTGAACCTATAGATGTCATCTCAAATTTGAGTGGATCAACAAAAATGATATATAAATAATTTAAAAAGAGAAACTAGCATGATGAATATATGTAGAGATTTTATGCTCAATGTTTTACACAATCAGACACAATACTGAAAACATTATTCACCTTTTTTTTTAGAACATAGATTTTCCTTGAATAAACACACATTGGGTTGGATGCTTCAACATACATACATGGAAACATAACCGAGTGGTATGCAAATACTAAAAAAACATTTATTGTAAAAACACTTTGTTGGAACAAGCACAAGCTTGGCCAAACAGACAACTAAGCAACCTTCAGCTCTAATACCAAATTATTGAAACTGACAAACTAGTCACAATAAGATTTGATCTTCAGTGGATATCTATAGGGATTTTATTGACATCAGCATTAGGTAGGCTAGAGTACCTATATGGATATAACCACATTTTCCAATAAATTAAACAAGACCTCTCCATTGGAACACCTTATGATAGCAAAGACAAAATGGATTTTTGGTATATGAAAATGTGCCTCTCTTTGCATTTAATAGGATAATGATATGAGTGATTACATTTTTCCACTATTAAAATTAAGGAAAGACTGAGAATGGTCTGCTAACCACTTAAAAATTCTTTTAGGTTTCTCTTCCATCTATTGTAGTCACAAAATTATACTCAAATTTGGCCAATACTATATCCCATTAATGTTATCACAAGTCTCACTAATAATCAATATCACATATGTAATTTTTGATGATGTTAGATATCCAAATTTCTAAGAAAACTCCTCTATTCGAAAGGATATAACCTAAAGTCCTTGATGAACCATTATTAAAATTTGTATTGAAGGACATAAGATCTAGAAGAAGTATTTTTTTGGTGACACATTTTGCACCTTTAAGCGAGTAAATATTCCACTCATAGAGAGTGTCCCAATCCCATCACCAAATTATACACTTGTAACCTTAATAACATTTATTAACATGGCCTTCAAAACTACCTTCAAATATTGGGAAGCCTAGACTACATCATCAAGAATATGATTATAGTTCCCCTTGTAAGTATGATACACATTATTCCTAAATTTTAGATCTTTCAGGATGGGGTCTTGTTGATTTAAATTTTAAGGTCTAAAAGTTATCTATTGATCATATCCATCTTGATTTTAGGAAGAAAACCATTATACAAACTAGCATTCAAAAACAAACTAGCTATATAATTAACACCATCTTTACCACCAATAGAAGCTTGAACTACTAGAAAAATAGATATTATATAAAATAATTCACATCATGGACACTCAAAATATGCATATAGTCAACAGGATTAAAAGATAATATGTGAATGGTGTTGTCATATGATCTTACAACCAAACATCTTGATCTCTGTCTGGCTTTAAGAAATTGAGAAATATCTAAATAGGCCACATCTACAAATATTTTATTTTTACTCACATCCATTAGTTGACCTATCATATCTATCTCAAAATAATTAAGATTTACCCCCACTCAAGGAAATTATAACCTACAATTTGTTGTATCCCACTTTTACCATTGCATTTATGGGGTTTTCATTCATTTATATGTGAATCTACTATGATGTGTCAAATTCCATTAGGATGAACCTATATTAATAAATCCTCTGCTAAAAGAGGTACAACCAAAAAAAGAGCAGTATCAAGAAATACATTGTCACTAAATTCTTCAAATTATCTATAGAATCACCATGGATCCCTTTCCAAGCAATGTGTAGGATTCTAGAAGCATGAAAAGATGAATGCTTTTAACAAACACTAAACCCATTTCATTTTGATATATTTTATGCTTCTCCATCACACACATATTTTTGTGAGACAAATTTTTTATTAATGTCCCTTTCGTAAATTATCATAACCATTTGCTTAATGAGTGCATGAAATTTTGTATCTAGGGACATCATGCATTCTTCCCATCTAAAAAAACTTTTACCACTTTAGTAAGTTATTTCAATAAATTAAATTTAGATGTATTTTAAAAGGACCTTTGAGACCTTATTTATCTAACTTCATCTTTCATTTTTTTTGTTCTTATTTAGTATACTCATCCCAAAAATTGAAGATATTTTATTATCACTGCATTTCAAATTTGCATGTATTCAATATACAACCTTGTCTAGTATAGAGACTGACCCCTATTTGGTCCAAAATCTAAAATTGTCACCATGGTGCTATGAACCATTGCCCTCATGACTAAACTAATAAATTTCCTAAATCTTCCACATACATGCTTTCTTGTAACTAGGAAAAAACTCTCCATTCAAAAAGCAATGTTCAATACTTGTTCAAGATGAAGTAATGAAATGAGCTTATTTTTCAATAGTTCTTTGTCTAATTTAATAATGAATTATTACATCCATTGGATTTCCTATTGAGTTCAAAAATAGATTTTTTTAAAGTAAATGATGCAACCAATAAAACACCAAATCCATAGCTCCAAAGCATGTATATATATGCAAAATTATAGCCATGACCTTCACAAAAATAACAGGACCTAGAAAAGAACACAACCACTAAAACACCTTGTAGTCTCAAGAAACCAAAATGGGGAGAAGGGTAAAATACCATAACAAACAAGTTGTGTTTTATTGAAAAAAAAATAGAAAAAAGGAAGGGGAAAGCAACCCATCCAAAATTTTATGGAAAGGAAAACTATTTACAAAGGGATAGAAAATAAAACAAGGCTAATCAAAGTATTATTTATCAGTTGGGAAAATTATGATCCTTTATGGAAAAAACTTTACATGGTGAGGGCATAATTTAAAAATACTAGAGTAAGGACAATAATATATTTTTAATTGTGTCTATGGGAAATACACAAGGCATGGGAGGAAAGATAAACACCATTTCAAACACTTGGTCATGCAAACAATGAAATTATACATTACTTGAATTTTTCTCATGAATGTAAGTGGTTTGATTTAACTTGAAACTTGAAACATAAACAACATGAGACATACCTCCAATACCTTTATATCTTGTCTACTCTTTTGATTATTCAACCATGAGTGGCTGAACTGAATGTGCCATAGGCACCTCCAAATGTGATCTTGGGACTAAAACCTCTTGGCACTCCAAAGAGTTGGAAATTTCTTGTAAATTAATTCTTGTTTGATCTTAAAAACTTGTTATGTGCTCATGTTCAACATCAATTCACACTTTCTCTTCACCAGTATGAAGTCCACTACCTTTGTGACTTATTTCATGCTCTTGAAACGTAGTTAAATTTATGGTTTCCATGAATTATTTGCTTGAGATGAGCTTTGAAATGGGAAAATTTATTTCATTTTTATTGCATGGATCCATAAAGTATTTTAAAAACTACAATATTTTCTTATCATCAACAACTTCCCAAATTATATTTTATTCAAAATATAGTATGAAGAGAAAGACATTGTTTATTATATCATCATTTGTGTAAACCCAATCAATCCTTAGTTCAGGCTCATTTGAAATATTTATCTCTTTTATTTTTGATCCTATTGCCACCCAATTTTTCACAAGTATGCATAATTTTTTTTTTATCTGAAACCTCTTCAATCCCACTAAAAAAATCATAGCATGGGTAGCACTATAAAAATCATAAAATTAGAAGTTTGTGCCACATTCTCTCATTTTTAGGACACATTTCAATGGAGTCACAAATGTTATCTTTTAAGGGAAAGATTTATTTCAAATTTTAGGAATCAAAATGCACCTTTTTAATCCCCAATGGATTCACCAAAAATTGTAGGTGTAAATTTGGGGACTTTTTATATTTGTTAGTTTTATCACTCACCCAATGAAAAATGACACCAATTACCAATAGTTGGAAAAGTCATCATAGAAATGGGGATTCTCCTCTACTTTTGAGATGGGTATTTCTTTCTTAGGACATGAGCAACTTGGGGGTTTTATGTATGTTTTTCCTAAAATCATGAAAGGAAACAAAACATAAATAAAAATAAAAATGGGGAGAAACCTAAAATGGGATAATGCCAAAGACCCATCAGGATAAAATGAGAATAAATATCTGAAATGGAAATTATTCTTATCACACAATAACAAACATATAATAAATAGGGGTTTTGGGAATAAAAAGCATACATGGAAGCATAAAATATCCTCAAAATTTTAATTACACACATTTGGTATAAGTTTTTAATGAGATCTAACATGTATAAAGTCGTGGACATCAAGAAAGATTATACAGTGGCTTTCAACACAAATTTTTGAAACAACATAGGTTGTATATAATAAAATTAAGGCATAATTTTAATGGAGTCTTCATCTATAAAAATAAATTTAAAATTCATAAATAAATGACATTAAAATATAAAAACACCCCAAAAGAGTCTCACCCACTTGCTTATATTTCTTTGCTCTAACTTAGAAATAACATAGCTCCACATAGAGTTTCATCTAGCTCTCTCCAAGAGCTTGAGAAAAAGAAGAACCACTATAAAATATAGAGTTTTTCCTTTTCTACAATCTTTCCCTTTGGAATATGAAAAATCATTCATTTGCCTCTCTTTTTGCTTTTATTTTTATTTAGGAAAATTTACAATATTCAAATAGAATTTTCAATTTGCATTTACACACATATTAATTGTAAAAAGAATTAATCTATCAAATAATCAAAACAAATGTTTATGACTGTAATTAATGTTTGTTACTTATAAAATAATTAATAACATAATTAAGTCAAAAATTTTCCATCAATCCCAAAAAATCAAATCTACAACTTATTGCTTGTGGGATAATCAAACATGTTGACTTGTCCATTGGGCTATGGGGTCCCATAAAAAATTTAAAAAAAAAGTATTAAAGATAAAAAGGATTGTAAAATGTAAAAATGGGGTGGTAAAATTTGGGTGGAAAATTTTCAATAAAAAAATCAATGAATCTGACTTAGCCAATTAAATTTAGGAATAGATGAATGTCCCAAAATAGTTAACATTAGATGGAATTGTACAAAACAACAAAATCAAAGGATGAAGGAATTACTAACTAAACATAAAGATGTGATTTCTTGGACTTTTGAAAACATAAATGTGTTTTTGATCCTTGAATTATTACACCTACCATAACATTGAAAGAAGAAGACAAACCTTTCATGCAAAGATAAAGATTGGTTAATACCATTATGTACCATCTCATTCAAAAAGAATTCTAGAAATTATTAGATGCTAAAATTATATTTTATACTAGACATTCTACTAGGGTGTCCAATATGGTTCCCATATGAAATAAAAATGATGAAATCAGACTATGTATAGATTTAAAGAACCTTAATCGATATTCAAAAACTAAAAATTATTCTTTTCCCTCCATAGATGAATGAATTTAGATAGTTAGTGGATCAAAAATGATATCCTTTTATAATCATCCAAAAATGACACTTGAGTGCTAATAGTGATACTTAAGACCACCCCTCCCTAGATTAGCCATAAACCAATGTTAGAGCCTATTTAAACACTTATCTAGCCTTCATGTGGGCCATATACATCTCTAAACATCCCTAAAGTGGTCCCATACCCTCAATTCAACATCTTGGCCCCTAGTGCCTTAGGGTTTACCTCTTAGATACTAGCATCATAAATTGGATAGTAGCACTAATGGTGTTAGTGTCCCAATTTGGGGGATATTGTCCTTTTCTTTCCTTTGGCCACCAATAGATATCTTTTCAAATTAACAACCACATAGGGTTGGCCTAGACCTATTTTAATACCCAAATAAGAACTAGAATAATATATACATGAATTTTATACTTTTATCCACTTTATGTAAATTAGATTAAAATTACACAAATAAACTCAAGATAAGTGCACAATCAAGGTCATTAATCCCTATTCTTACCAAATTATTCATACAATCATCTATAACATTCTTAAGCTTAGATTACTCATATTTCTAACATCAAACACACTCAAAGCACTTAAAGTGACATTCATACTAGCTTCATGTGCACTTACTTAAGTGGGAAGAACTAAAGAGGGCTTGATCCCTCTTCAGAGTATTGGTATATATGAAACTCTTATCATAGTGGGGTATTGAGCATGTCTAGCATACCCTGCAAATACCACACTTTGATACTTGTGTTAGTTGGATGCCTTTGTAACTTGAAGTTTTATAGTTTGCATAAAAAATCAATCAAAATGGGTCACCTATAGGGAATTAAAACTCATCCACATAGGAAGAGGCTTGGTAGACTTCGACATAGGTGTACCTAAAATCTTGGAGTAGTTCTGCATAGAATATAGTAGTTCCAAAATAAGGACACTAACACCATTCGAGTTGTTATTCAATTAGGCCACTACTATCCAAGAAGGGTTTTGACACCTGAATCCTATTTGTAACACTTAGATCAGCTCATGTCCTAGTTTAAAACATTCATATCTCTCATATCAATCAATTTCCATCTAATTACTTGTAAAGATAATTTATTTCTATTTTTAGAAAGGTCAAATTAGGTTAATTCTATTAAAAATCAATGGTAGTGTTTATTGCATATTTGTACCTTGATTTACTAGACTCAGACCCTTTAACAACCTAGGGATTAAACTCTATAAACCCCAAAAATTTAAATCATTTGGTGAACCTAACTTACTTCAAACACTATTAAAACCCTAGTCTTCTATGCTCTTAGGCTATGTAACCTTTTATTTTTTATGTTTAGATATTAATTCTAAAATATTATATTTATTTTAGTATTTAATTATTTCAATCTTTCATAGATTAAATTTATTTAAATGTTTTAAATATATAATTGCTTATTTTCCTACTTCCCAACCTACAATGGTAGAATTCAATAACTGATATGGTTAAAATGATAATAGATAATTACAAGATTTCATTTCCAAACATTCAAATATTCAATATGACCTTATCAATAATGTTCACAAGGAACTTTAAAAATCTAATAATGGTCAATCTTTTACTCCCTCATATAACAATAGTGTTACACCTACTTTGGGGGAAACTCAGCTTGTATAATAACCTATTTTAACTTGGCAACCTTAAATAATATAAAAACATAATATAGTTATATTCTCCTCTACAAATGTAAAATAGCTTATGCATGAGTTTCATTCTATATAGGCTAAGGTGTTACATCTTCATTAGGGTGATACTATGCCATAACATGTCTTTTATTCACATGTTCTTTTACATACACCTTTGGCACATCACATAGCGTAAACTCCCATTTCCATCTAGATTTGTGTCACATAATATTACTTTGTATGATGGTAAGGGTGACCTAAAGCACCATCTATGAGATTTTTATGCAAATATTTTGACTACATGTCCAATGATTGGATCCTTACTAATTTATTCCCATGCAGTTTAAAATACTATGCCTTACAGTGGTTCTATGATCTTTCAAATTAGTCTATCACCACATTCAATCCATTGGTAGATATGTTTTTATCACAATTTAAAATTAACATCAGTGATAATAACTCATATGCTCAATGGAAAAATTGAAGAAAAAATCCTATAAATCTCCATCAACCCCCTTACTAAATTATAACCTATTTCTCATCCTAACCTACATGAGTGTGATAGACTATTTCCCTTTCACTAGGTACAAGTTATCACCCCTCCAAAGGTTATGGTGATCAAAACCAAAGGTCCCCAATGAAGTGTACTAATGGATAAAATTAATAACAAGATTCAAGAATTAAATGAACCTTTTAATGATGATAATATACCTTCACAAAAGGTAATATCCTTGATGCGTGTTTTCAGTTATTTACAATAATAATTACACTATATCACTTTGGAAAGTAAAGCATACTACTCTTGGGTTGATTCTAATACCATCCATGGAAATCCTATCCCACATAGAATATTAAATACAAAGTTACCTCCAAACTTTTATATACCAACATTACCAAAATTCATTAGACATGGAGATCCATACTTACAGCTTCAATCTTAAAAAAAGGCTATAACACATTCCACTCATAGTTTGATTATATTATAGTTGTTTACATAAAATATAGAGGGTGATGCATTAAATTGGTTTCATTACTCACTCTCAAATGGTTCACTACACACTTACAATGAGTTAGAAGAAGTCTTTCTCATGCATTATATTCAGAACAAGGGACCTTGAATTACATATGAGAGGTTGCATTCACCATGACAAGGTAAGAAATAAATAGTAATTGATTACATTCTATAATATAAATCATGTATCCAATAGTTGATCTACCATTTGACAGATTTAGAGGTACAACACATATTTTCAAGGGGCGTCATTTTTCCTCTTAAGGAGAAATTGTTATATGAGACGTATGAATCATTATGGAATTTTGTTACACATATATGGAATTAGAGAAGAAGTTGGGGATAGTTGAGACACCTTCAGAGATAAATTTGGATTTATATCTCTCATAGTCAAAACCATCCAATATGGTATAAGCACCTAATCCACCTATGATTAAGGAAAAGGTGGAATAGGAGCAACCAATCAAGATAACCAACAAAGGAAAATAGCCACTTTACATAGAATATCCTATCATGGATAGATCACAAGACACTAGCAGTAGGGTCATATAATTTTTAGATAGAGATAGACATCATGACATATTATTCACATTACTATACATGGGGATGATCACCCTTCCTCCTACTCAACATCATCTAGCACATCATTTGAAAAGAATAAGAAAAAGATTATATTAAAATTATCATAAAATTAATGAAAATTAGGACATTAATTATTGTGCTCTCAAAAATCATATTGACTAGCAAGTTGATAGAGGCATTTTAGTATTCACACAGGGGATATTGAGATATCTTTCTCCTCATTCTTCTATATCACACTTCACTATGAGTTATCCTAGATGTTCCTTATAAAGAACCATTAGTTACTCATTGTATGAGCCATGTAGTTTTTAGGGCACATACTTATGTGACATCTCATGCAACATAGTGTTGGAGGTCTAGATTTCACCCTAGTTGGCCAGATGATTTTTTAGGTCCTCTGCCCAAATCTAGTCCAACATGGGAATGACCCTAGGTTGTGGGTATTTATAATAGGGTCAAATCTCTATAATTTTTAATGAGGTTATCTCCTTAGATATGATAATTTGGATATCTCTTATTAAAAATTAATTTATTAGGATGAAAATGGGGGAGAATGCATAAATGAAAACCTACATTGAGTGTGGTGATGCACCAATGCTCAATAATCAACTATCAGTTTAGACACTTCTATGACTACTAATTAATATAATGGGAATAGAGATTGATCAAATTTTGTGATAGAGTTTTAAACATGAATATTTTACATGAAGGTTGAAAAAGACTTCAAACTTGAAGTACAGAAAGAGATAGGCCTAATTTAGACACTATGGATTTATGACACTTCAAGGGAAACCTCACTAGATGATACTTCATACAACCTATAAGGAACTAATAGTTATAAATCAAGGCACATGAAGAACCTATAGATGATGAATAAACTACATTTTAAAAATCAAACTTCAATGAGGTGCACTTAGAATTAAGCTAGAATCTAAAATTGTCTTATATTACTTCAAAGAGTCTACAATGCAATTTTAGCAAAGGTTTGTTATACCCAACTCAGGGATGTTAATCAAGAGCTCAAAGCTATTATTTATAAGAAGAAAGAGGGAAAAAGAGAGAAAATTTGGAAATGAAGAGGGCATTAATGAACCCAATTCCACTTGGATCAACCACCACCATAATATTTCTTGAGCTTTCCCCTACATCAGTGTCACTGTATCCTTTTTGGTGTGATGGAGAAAGTGAAAATCAGGGCCTAGTTGTAGGAACCAATCCCCACCACAACATGAATCCTTCTCAAGCTCCTTATCACTAATGCCATTCACTATCTTCTTCAATCATGATTGATGCTCTCCACATTACTAGGTAGTTACTTGGGCTTACTAATGATGTTATTTTTGATATTCCTTGTCCAGTCACCTTTCCTCCATTACTTCTATATCTTGAATATAAATATACTATGGATGAAAACCAATCTCCTCATTAGTTTCCATATATTCATGATTACACCAAAGATCTATAGGATTGAGATTTTTGATCATGAAACATGGAGCCTACATTTATAATTTATCAAAATCTTTTATAAAGTTTTAGTGCCACCAGGAGACTTTACAAGATCCACTCTTGGTTATCTAGATCATGTTTGATCTTACATTTATGAAATCTACCTACTTATGGTGTCAAGATCCTTTATCCAACATGTCTATTTCATGGCATCATTTGGTCTAACCTAGATCCTATTCAAGGTTATTTCCTTTGTACTTACTTTACCTGGGTCAAAAATTGCTTTTTTGGCCAACTTTGGCAATTGAATATTGTTCAGACCAATCAAATTATTACAACCTATCTTTGTTATTATTCGTTCCACATATCCTTTCTATCATAACTTCAAATTTTGACCTCCTATGTACCATATGATCAATTTTTATGATCAAATTCTAGCTTTATATCTCTTACCATGAAGATCCTTTGACATCTTGACCTTCCTGTGCACCATAAGATCACGATGTATGAGTGAATACTAGATATAGATCTCATTGGGCCCACTTTCCTATTAGTAAAGATCATAAAATTAAATCATTAGTATAATTGAACACTGATCCTTGATTTTATTAAACCCACTTCCTTATTAGTCAAGCTCATACCATTGGATCATGTCCAACTTGTAGCCTTTTAAGCGATTTGACCCAAGGACCTTTTGAATATTTTGACACTAGAGTGAACTGCTTGTAAGCCAGTTCATTTTCTAAACAATTAAGATCAACCTTCTATTGCCTTTTCACATGGATTGTATTAATATTACCTATAGGTGATCATTTTGGGAGAATTATGATAAAGGTTAAAGGTATGTTTTCTTATTGTTGAGTTATATAAAATAGTGTAAGGATTAAATCACCCTTGTTATTTTTTAAATACTTTTTAAAAGTATATTTTAGTTTTAAAGGAGCCTATGTATGATTTTGACATGGTAGAGGTTAATTAGGCCTAAAGACCTAAAAATTGAATTAAGGAGATTGAATCTAATCCCTTAAGAAAATAATAAGGGAATTGTGTTATATATATATATATATATATAACTCATATGGTTTTATAGTGTCTTTAATTGATATCCTAAGTTAAGTTCTTTTTAAAAACTAATTGATAAATAGACCTATAAGAGGGCATGTTTTGTGTTGAGAGGAAGAAGTTATTCAAGTTTATCAAATTATGGTATCAGAGCATTAGAGGTTATTCACAATCAAAGGATCCAAGGATCAATAAATATATTAAGAACACTATTTATACATAATGGAATAAATACCAAGAGGTGGATAAAAGATACAATGCACATAAGCCATATTTCTTGTAGAGATCATAAATCTCAATACTAGATTACAAGCCATGGAATTGGCACAAAGAAGAGGAGTTGATCTGGGTGACGTAAAATGTAGAGAAGATGAAGGACCTCCAAAAACAAAATTTTGGATATGGAGGAAGAAACATTATAATAAAAATTGGTTAAAATAATAATTGGGGTTAGTGCTAAAACCAAGTTAAAGGTACCAATGTATGGTGGTAGCTTAAATTTAGAAGATCTAATTGAATAGATACATTATTTAGACAACTATTTTAAATACGAAAATGTTGGTGAGGATAAAAGAGTAAAACTTTCAATGAAAATGTTTAAGGGTCATGCATCCCTATGGTGAGATGGTGTAGGAGCTAGGATAGAATTGTAGCAAAACATTACAGGTAAGTTTGTGCCTAAAGAATACCAAACTAATCTTTTTAAGAAACATCAAAATCTGAAATAAAAATATATGTTAGTTAAGGACTATACTGAAGAGTTATGTAAGCTAACCATAAGAGTAGGTCATATTGAGGAAGACATGGAAAAAGTGTCTAGGTACATCAATGTACTGATATTTTCTATTCAAGATGAGATCAATATCCTCACATAGATTAATTGAAGAGGCTTATCAATATGCCTTAAAAATAGAAGAAAAATTATTAAGAAGGTATCCCCAATATGGAAGAGGTAGAATTAAAATTTGTATAGGTAGAGGCTAGCTAAGAGGAAGAAGTCAACTACAAACACACCAAGAAGAAGCTAGCAACTAACAAATATTAGAACAATATTCAAGAGGTAGGTATTTTTAAATAGGTAGAATGCCTTTCAATAGAGGTAGATGTAGAGGAATTGTTGGTATATGATTTAAATGTGGTAAGTTTGGGTATAGCTCATATGAATGCCCTAAAAATCCATCTACTATTCAAGGGAATGTTTAGATAGCTCAAGTTAAGGATGAAGAAAGTGTAAACACACTTACCAATGAAGATACTCTAGAATTTGGAGAGTCATTGATAATGAAGAGGGTTTTAATTAATCCCACTAAGGAAATCAAGGAACCACCTTAAAAAAATACACTCTTTAATACTAATTATAATAAAAAAATGTAAGTGTTTTCAATTCATAATTGATAGTGGGAGTATCGATAACTTGGGGTCTACTAAGATGGTTAGCAACTTAAATTTAAAAAAGGTAAGTTAAGATGGGATGTAATGCCTATGAACATTTATTATGTTCTTTTAGGCAGGCGTTGGTAATATGATAGAAAGGTAGTTCATGATGGTATAAAAAACACTTATACCTTTGAAAAGTATGGAAGGAAACATATTATTACACCTCTAAAAGAGGAAGGTCCATCATTAGAAGAGATTTAAAAGGTTCTTTCCATTAATGGTAAATAGTTCCTAAAACAAGTTAAGAAAGAAGAGGTAAGCTATGCTCTCATTGGTAAGGCAAAAATAGTAATTACTACTACTAAATTGAATGAGTTGCCTATATAAATTCAAAATTTGCTTAGTGAGTTTGTGGACGTTTTTGTGGATGAAATACCTCAAAAAATATGTATTATCCATCATATGGAATTAATACTAGGAGGTAACCTTCCTAACAAGGTAGCCTATAGGATGACTCTAAGGGAAAATGAATAAATTAAGAGATATGTACAAGAATTATTTGATAAAGGATTAGTGAGATAAATTTTAAGTCCTTGGGTAGTTTCAACTATTATTACACCAAAGAAAGATGGAGGTTGGTGAATGTGAATTGACTAAAAGGAAAACAATAATATCACCATTAGGTATAGATTTATTTTATCAAGAATATGTGATCTAATGGATTGTTTGAGTGGTTCCATATATTTTTCTAAGATATACTTAAAGAGTGGATATTATTAGATAAGGATAAGAGAAGGAGATGAATGGAAGACTACTTTCAAAAGAAATGATGGTTTGTATGAATAGATTGTAATGCCATTTAGCTTAACAAATGATCCAAATACCTTTATGAGAGTCATGAATGAGGTATTTAAGCCATTCATAGGTAAATTTATTATTATCTATCTCGATGATATTTTGATTTATATAAAATCAAAATATGAACATCTTGAGCACTTGAGAATGGTTTTGAAGAAATTGCAAGAAGAAAGGTTATTAATTAGCCTTAAATATTGTACATTTATAAAAATAGAGATGATATAATTGGGTTTTGTTATCTCACAAGATTTATTTAAGATGGATAAGGATAAATTAAAATCTATAAATGAGTGACCTACACCAAAGAATCCATTTGACGTAATAAGCTTCCATAGTCTTGTTAGTTTCTATAGAAAATTCATAAGAAACTTCATAACTATTTGTGATCCTATTGTGAAGATAATTAAAGGAAGCAAGCAATAATTTAAGTGGAATAAATCTATTGATAAAATTTTTAAAATTATGAAAAATAAGATTGTGGAACAACCTATCTTGAGATTACCTTATTTTGGTAAGTTGTTTCAAGTTGAATGTGATGAAAGTGGGATTGCTATAGGAGTTTTCATAAGTCAATAAGGTAAAATAATTTAATAATTTAGTGAGAGAATTAATGAGGAAAAGAGAAAATATTCATCATATTATCAATAATTTAATTTTATAGTATAGGCTTGAAAGAAGTGGAGGCATTATCTAATGTCTAAGGAGTTTGTTCTTTACACTGACAACCATGATTTGCAATTGATTAGTATCCAAAGTAAATTGAATCAAAGGGATGCTAAGTGGGTTTATTTATTAAAATTTTATAATTTGTTTTTAAAAACAAAAGTGGTTTGTGTGGACTAGGAATTTTACTCAAGTTAGGTGTTAGTATCTTGTTAGTCACAAAATGAAATCAAATTGAAAAACCAACACACTAACTAGCATACATCTCTAAGCCTAGTTATTAGGGAGAGCTTAGTGAGGTAAATCCATTTGAGAACACAACTAAAAATGGAAAGAAAGAATAAATATGAACACAAAACACCAATTTATTACCAAATCCTTGATTTATTTAAAATGCTTCTTCTTTGGCTTGCTCAGCTTGTGCTTCAAGAGATTTTATTCAATGGAGTGTAGCTACCTTCATTTCCTCTTGGCACCTTTGGATTTAGCTTGGCTTATCTTGGCTCAACAATTCAAAATTATAAAATTAAGATGTAATTATTTTTTAATGCATTTGTAAATTATAATTTTGGCATAAATAGCTTAAAATTCAATAGACAAGGCCTCCAACTTATAAATTTTTGGAATGGTTTGAGGATCAACCATGGCCATCCATCTCAAGATTGAGATGTGTGGCCATGAATAAATCCAAATATGAAATTCATTTTACAAAAATTCCCATTAGTATTCTGGATAGATGGGTATTGAATAGGCATGTAGGGTCTTAATGAGGCATGGGAGAACCATAATATTAATATTTTATGCATTATGGCTTATGGATGCCACCCCATATGATCATGTCACTTGATGATGTAGTTAATATAAATTAATTTCCAATAAATATTTATTCAACAAGTTACATGGAAAATTAAATTAAGTCCCTAATTTGGTTTAATTAGCCTAAAACATGATTGGTCAACTCTAGTGTAAATTTTGGTTGTTGGTGCACAAATTAATCAAATTGGTCAAAATGTATTGTTATTGGTAAAAAATTTGACTGGATTCAAATTGGAAGTCAATATCAAATGCATTGGATCCATTATATCATTTAGGATGTTACCAAAACCAAATAACAAAGGCATGTGTCTCATGTAAGAGATTTGATAGAAAAGAATAATCTAGAGCACCTAGGTACAAAATTAGCATTTTGACTTGAAATAATCTGATCAAAGTTAGTTAGCCTATAAATTACATTGTCCTATTTAGTGATACTCTAGCCAAAATTGGCACTTGAATATATCAATTTCAACTCATTTAATGCATTTTAGTGTTTTTAGGCCAAATTATGCACTTTAAGTGGAAATTGGTCAAAATCCTGGTTGGAGGTCATTGCTAGCTAGATTTAGGTGTCTATAGTTTGCCCTTATTTGGGAAGGCATTGCAAGCTATAATCACAGTAACATATTCTCAAATAATGAAAAGGTATTGTATGCCTACAACTGTAATGATGATAAACTAACTGTATGATGCCCCTTAAGAGAATGATTGGCACAAGTAAGTTGATAAATGGTCCCTTGATAAGAAGCGAAATGAGGGGACCAAAGAAAGGAAAGATGATGTGGTAAAAACACAATAATTTTGAAAAGGTAGTCAAAATCACTAAGAATGAAAATGTGATGGTGCATAATGGTTTTCTCAAAGGTGGTTATAATCATTTTACCTTGATAATGGTAACGTGGTATGATAACACAATGATTTGCCCAAAGGTAGTTATAATCATTGAGAAGATGGAGCTACCCCAGTTAGGCCAGACAAATAAGATAACAACATGCCCCTATATGGGTAGAAAAAGTAAAGTGGTGAGAACACAATGGTTTACCTAAAGGTGGTTATAATCAGTGAGAAATTTAGGTGGGATGGTGTATAATGATTTACCTATAGGTGGTTATAATTATTGGACCTTGATTATGGAAAACATGATAAACTTGGTCAAGGATGATGATAACATAACATAATGGGTAATAAGGAATTGAAAAAACCTACTAGTAGGGAGATGTTCATCTGAACTAATAAAGGTTGAAATTCTTTCATGGTTAATTACTCTATTTAGGATTTGATTGGGATTGAATTAGGATGTCAGTGTCAAAGAGATGTTGATGCCACCATTGCTAAATAGACTTCTTGAAGATAAAGTTTTTTGTAGCATGTGTCAATATGAATCATGGTATAACATCATGAGGATTGGGATGAAATATGCATGAGGACTGACTCCCATAATCCAATACTCAATATAAAATAGTGCACTAATGATAGAAACCATGATAAAAATGTAAACATATGAATATGGATGGATTTGATTACAAGTGTGGGCAAGGAATCACCTAATGAACACACATAAACCAAATCAAGGCAATAGTGTTGAAAGAAAACAAATAGGTAGATAAACAAACAAAATAAGTAGAGATAAATAAATAAACAACACAATAAAAACCATATGAACATTTCCCCTAGAAAATAGGTGATAACTTAAAAAATGAACAAAATGGGGGAATAATAGAAAAGGAATGGGGTGGTCAAGCTATCTCCATATGCACTAGGAAAGTGGATGCTACCTACATATTTCCATGGATGCAATATCCAATAAAAAACTTTAGGCCAAAAATAATTTTCCCAAGGAATAGGAAGAATGTGATAATTGATGAAAAAAAACACAATGGATGTGATAGAAGAATAGGAATGGTCTTGTAAAATGGCAAGTGCATGAAATCCAAAGGCTAAAAAGGATGGGGAAAATAAAAATTAAATGATTTTATTGTAACTTATTAAAGGTTCTCAGAATGCTTAAGGCAAAGAAGTGGTCAGTGTTTTTGTTCTTTTCTAATGATTTTAAAACTATTTTTAGATTTTTTGAAGTATCTCAAATTGATCAAGAATGATGAGACACTAAATGGTTTAAGTTCACAAAATGGTGAAATCATTTAAACTTAGGTTTCTCATAAAATGATGAGTGTGGAAACTTAGGGTGCTCATAAAATAATGAGAGCATTCAAACTTAGGTTGCTCACAAAATGGTGAGAGCATGGCAGAAAGGGTGACTAAGATGACCTCAACAAATATCAAGCATTGCCTACATATTCATAGAGTAGGACCTCAATTCACTATTGTTTCACCCTACAATGAAGGAATTTGACTAGTGTAGTAGTTAATTCAAACAAAGTAGGCATAGTTGGTAAAAGGCATAGTATGGAATAAGAAGTGGCAAGTTGGTATGTTAAGGCTCAATAAACAAATGTTGCCCCTAGTTTGCCCATAGGTAGTTATAACTAGGACACAAAAACATGGATTAATGGTACTAATTTTCCCAAAGGTGGTTGCAATTAGTAACAATATTGGTGATAAGAAAGAAATAACAAACAAAAGATGCAACTACTACAAATTTTGTGATACTCCTCCAAAATATGATCTATATCCAAAGTACTTGAAACAACTGATGAAACTAATCATATTCCTTAGTGATAAAAATGCATAATGAATGAGAAAAACCAATGTCAAATAGTTTAGGCTTTATAAAACATTTGGTCAATATATTAGAAATGTAAAGTAGATACAGCTAAGAGGACAGATAGGAATGATATTTGGACAAAGGAGAATGGTGATAAAATGACACCATTGAAATGGTCCTTATAGATAATGCACCTTATCACTAAATAATAGTACCAATTGAGGTTAATAATATACATCAGCTTAGAAAGTTCATCTCCATCTAGTGTGGCAAGCCAGTATGCTCTTGATCCATAATCTATAGTAATGATAAAGGTTCCTATCTAGTTTGGTGTAAATTTACCTTTATGCTTCTTCTTAGTCATGGTATTATTTTGGTTTTATTTAATAATAAGATCACCAAGTTTAAATGTTTTATACTTGACATGCTAATTTTAGTGGCCTTTGAGTCAATTTTAATATGCCTGAAGATTGTTGAGTGCAACTATGCATTTTTCATCAAGTAGGTCTAGTGCTTATAGGTGAGCTACTTGATAGTCATGATCATCTACGACATGATTGAAAGATATGCACAATGAAAGTAATTTGACCTCAATGGGAAGGATGGATTTAGTATAATAAATAAGTGAATATAGAGTAGCTCTTGTAGGGTTACAATGATTGGTATGGTATTCCCAAAGGGCAAAGAATATCTACAGGTTTCAATCATGACCATCATCATTAATAATCTTTTTAAAAATATTGATAATGGTTTTATTCAATGCTTCAACCTGGCCATTACCTTGATGATAATATGCTATATAAAATTATTGTATTTGATACATAAATTTTCAACATCTTTGTTCTTAAATGATCCTTCATTATCAGATATAATGTCAGAGGGGATACCATAACAAAAAATGAGATGGTTGAAGATGAACATGAAAATTTTCTTTTCATTCATATAAGTGAGGGGTATATCTTCAACCCACTTAGTGAAATATTCAATGATGGTAAGGATATGTTTATGGCCATCAGATGAAGTAAGGTTGATTTTCCCAATGAGGTCAAGTCCCCATGTAGAAAATAACCATGATGTCAACATTAGTTTCAAATTTTGTGCTGGGACATGAATCAGATTAGCATGCCATTGACATTTATCACACTTCTTTACATATGTAGCTCAATCTACATCCATCATGGGCCAATAATAACTAGTGTGTAAGAGCTTTTTAGATAGGACTACCTCTCTAGAATGAGATCCACATACTCCATGAACTTCTCTTAATCCTAGTGTAGACTTTATCAAAGTTAAACAATAGAGTAGAGTTTCATCAAAACTACGGTGGTAAAAGGTGGATCTAATTAGAGTATAAATGATAGAATGATGAATAAAGGCTTTAATTTGTTTTCAAGATAGGTTAGGTGGTAGAAATTATTCATGAAGGTAGTTGTAAAGGTTTGAGTACTAGATAGAATTAGGACTAACAATATCACAAATCATTGCAATGGTTAACGATTCATGAGCTGGTGCAAACAAATTCTCAACAAGGAATTGGTATTCTCTAGCTTTATCACTTTGTCAAATTAAAGAGCTGATAGTATCCATGGCATATACAGTTCTATTACTGGCCCTTGGTATATGATTAAATTTTATATTTGCAATTTATTATTTTCAGGTATCGACCATAGCCTTATATGGAACCATCTTGTCATCATTGGTTTAGAAAATTTCTATGAGTTGATTGATGATTAACTAAGAATCACCATAAACTTGGAGATGAGATATGTTCTAGTGTACTACCTATCAATGTCTTGAGACAAGTGCTTCATACTCGGCCATGTTGTTTATACAATGAAAACTTATTCTAAATGATTTAGGGATTATATCCCCCTATGGTTTAATAAATAAGAGGCCTGCCCTTGATCCATGTGAAGTAAATGAACAATCAAAATATAGCTTCCAGTGTTGATCCTTAAGAGGTGTGTCAATGATGGTCATTATGGATTCATCAAGAAAATAAAATGTGAGTGGCTTTATGTCTATAAGGGGTGCTTCAACAAGTTGATTTATAAGGACCTGTCTTTTAATTTCCTTCTAATTGACATACTCTATGTCAAAATCAATAAGAGGCATGATCCATATGGCCATTATACCCTGTAAAGCTATGCCCCTATGAAACACAATGAAGCCAAGTAACTTTATTGAGGTTACTCCAAACACATTTATTTTAATTGAGTCTAACTTTGTACTCCCACAATCTTTCAAATATCCTATGTAGTATTATTGGATGGTCAGCCCTAGTTTTAGATTTTCCTAATATGTCATCAACATAGTCTTCAATAATATCATGGAATATGATAGTCATGGCCCTTTGATATGTAGCTCCAACATTATTAATACAAAATGGCATTACTTGAAAACAAAATGTTCTCTGTCTAGTGGTGAACACTATTTTATGTTGGTCTTCTGGTGATATTGTACTCTGGTTATACCCTAAAAATATATCCATGAGTGAAAGCATTTCATAACCTATCATGGAGTCAATGATCATGTCAATATTAGGCAATGGAAATTCATCCTTAGGAAAATCCTTGTTTATGTCTCAAAAATCAGTACATATCCTATTTCCTTCAAGCTTTTTTCTAATAGGTACAACATTAGATAGCCATTTTGAGTAGTCAATAGACTGGATACATCCTGCTTGTAAGAGTTTATCCAACTCTTTCTTTAACAAGATAAAAATTCAAGGATGAATCTTACATAGCTTTTATTTCACCAATTTGGCATCAATATTAACTATAAGGTGGTGTAGAAGCAAGGTGGGGTCTAGACTTGGCATGTCATAAGAAGCCCATGCAAAGATATCTATAAATTTTCTCAACAAAGTTGTAAAGACTTCACATTCTTCTTCAGTGAGGGACATGCCTAATTTTATACATTTCAAGTTCGATGAAGTCCTTATGTTTACCTCTATTATATTTTCAACTAGAAGGGTTGAACCATCTTCTAGGATAGTAGGCAAAGACTTGAACTATTGGACTATATTAGGGTCCTCTATTACAATTTGATTTACAACATCTCCTAAGCATGATGAGTCTGAGTCCCCTAATGGGAGATCTAGCCATGTGATAAAAATAGTCAAAAATTCTTGAAGAATTTGATCAAATACTTATTATTGCACAAAACTAAATAGGATCCATAGGCAAGTGCATCGTTGGTGGTCTCTTAGTCTCAATTCAAAGAAGAATGAACACCTCCATCTAATGGCACCTGAAATAGGTTTTCACCACTAGACTAGCCTTTATCTTTACTTTTTCCCTAGTCATAAAGTGTCTTAAAGAGGTTTTCACTTGGGGACCTCAATGTTTTATTTATTTATTTATTTTGGCTAAGGGTGTTCACCCACTCTCCAAAGTAGGCTTCAACATCCAATGCAATTAAGAATCCTAACTTATAATGTACCAATGGAATATTATCTCTAACACCTAGAAAATCATAGAATGCCTCATCATTCTGAAACTTATCAATTGGTAAATTACATTCATGTTGGTCCCAATCTATTAGTTCGGGATAGTATAATGGCAATGGGTTATGATAAATGATTGGGGTAATAATATATATGGCATTGTTATCAAATAGGTTAGTCTCAGCTAGCTCATCAAAGTTGAGGCTATGATCGGACTCTACTTCATTGTTGGAATCATCATTAGTAACCACCAGTGATGGAACTTGAATAAGCTATGTGGGGTCACCCCCAAGAAGTTCAAATCCAATTCCATAGGGTGTTTTGTACTTATTCATGGAAATTGGCTAAATGTTTCTTTGTTGATTTGTTATGAGGCCTCTTCCTTCATAATATTGATGCTCCATAATCCTATATGGAATAGGATACTTTGTACTTTTATAACAATAATCTTGGTTGTCATTGTACAACCATGATAACTCCTTCAAGAGGGTCTTATTCTTGGCCACATGTTAGTATAAAAATGACTAGTCCTAGATTATGAAGTTTATCTTTACCTTTTCATTTCCAATGCATGTGTAGGGTATTTTTAGGTTGTCTAAAGGTCTTTGGATTTTGAGGAAGATTGGTAATATGGAGGGTATCATGGGTCACATACTCCCTAGGATCATTATCTAAAATGGTAAAATGATTGGAAGCTTCAGGAGGTGGCATGTGGGAAAGGGAATCCAAGGTATTATGATCTATGGAATTATCTTATGGAGGATCAATAAGTATGACCTTTCCTTTATCTTGTTTATAACTTGGATTCATGTTGTGTGGGTAATTTTAGCTTTGAAACTTAGCCTCAAGATGTTTATAGTGTTCATATGGGTGTAAATCTCCTAGAATATTCACTTCCATCCCTAAGTGGGAGAACTTGATACATTGGTGAAATGTTGATAGGACTACACAAATCTCCTGTAACTATTGATGGCGTAAAATTGTGTTAGATCCTAGCCAATCAACAATGGGAAGTTTAAAGTTGTGGGACAATGGGACTTGAAACAACCTCCAGGTTTTAAAGAAGCTGGTCTCTTCTATTTTATGGTGTTGGGGGAAAGGGATAGGAGACTAAACAAAAATGCTAAATGCAAGAATTAAAACCTAACTATGGTGATGTGCCTAAGTGTAATCCTAATCCTAACCTGAGCACAGAGTGATTATTATAGGATTCTATTACATTTAAGAGCAGACAAGTGCATGATCAATGTAAAAGATTGGAATAACAAAAACAGAGGCTCACAACAAGGGAGTCTTTTGCTGAGATACATAAATTGTCAACAAAGGCATAGTGTTATATCTTCTTAATAGAATCCTCCAATCACATAAGAGGTGCAGAAGTCATGCACAATTATGTAGAAATTCAGAATCTAGAAAATGGGACAAAAGCAAATAACATTTCCAATCACAACACTAGAATATCTATAGCATAAACTACTTTGTAATTGACACAGATAACATCAACAAGGGTATAGTATTCAATTTTCTTTTGAATCTTCCAGTCATACAAAAGATGCAAAAACACACATAGTCATATAAACCTTTCAACTTAGGAAAATGGAATAAAAGCAAATGATATTATTGGTCAAAACTCTGAAAAGTCTAAAACTATAGAATTCCCCCCCCTTTAATTTGTAACTCTTCTTCTTTTATAGCCTCAAATGTTTCCTTCCATCACTCCCCTTCCTGCACAATTCTCTTCCATCCTTCGCTCATGGGGATAAAATAGATGGTGCATTCAATGCCTTGGATGTGTCCTGGTCTTACCAAGAACTGCCCTGACTGTGGCATGGTGATCCCTTTCTAGTACCTCTCTTTGTGCCTAAAATTCTTCGTTCCATCACCTATTTGGCCACTCAACTATCTACTCTACCTTTGCTTATAGGGGACAAACAGACAGCATCTTTAATACTTGTAAGCCCCAAAAATCTACCTAGTGCACTGTTTCATCTACTTGACTTAACTCTAGCTGATTTTCCCTACATTTTACTTTTGGCAACAGATACACAAAACACTCTGTTATTTTGAAATGGGAGAGGACACTTAGTTAGTTTCCTAAAAAGTCATCCTATTGCTTAGAAAGCATCAAAAAATGACACTCAGTGCTTTCTACCTGATTTCCAAATACACGCGCCTTTCTCTGCTTCCCTTTAGCTATGCTATAGATTTATCCAAGGCACATGTTAGGCTTCTATGGATGGTGATACTCGGTGACTTTTACAGACCCCTAAAGTAACACCTGGGACCCACCACCATTTTTTGTAGCCAACTGAAGGAACCCATGGATGTTGACACTTGGTAGCTTCCACTGTACTTTTAGAGAGGTTTTTCTTTAAAGCTTAAAAGGAACACAAAGCCTTGGACGCAGACACTTGTCACACTCTACAGAGGTGGGAGAGGACACATGGTGGCATCCACTTTCTTGTAGGGTCCTTTGAGGGTCACATGGAAGTTGACACATGGCCTCTTCTGCTTATGCCTTCCCTTTGATGATTCCCTTGCTGCAAAATTTGATGTTTGCATTCCTATCATTATTTAGCCTTGCCATTGGACCTGTTCCTCATTGAACCAAAAAATGAACCAAGACATGAACTGAACATAATTTAGATGCTGCCACGTGGTGACATCTGCTTCTTCTCAGCTAAAATATGTGGTATATTCTGTCACTTTTAGAAAAAAAACACTGAGACCTTCCGCTACTATCACATGGTGCGTTCTACCAAACTTTGATACTTAGGCTTTTTAGAAACCTTCCTCTACAAAGAGATAAAACTCTAGTGCTGACATGTCACTGTAGATGCTGCCATGTGGCACATTCTATTGAGTTGATATGAGACACGTGGCACATTCTGGCCAACTCATAGAACATAAAGAAGGTGCCTTAGATGACGATGCTTGGAAACTCCTGCTCGACTTCAACACTTAGGCAAAATGAATCAAAAAGGAAACATAGCCCGTGCTCTATTTCATGACTTTGCCATCTTGGACCAAAGAAGGTGAAAGCAAAATTTTGTAGCATATGACTAAAAAATAGAGTGAAACGTAGAGTAAAATTTTACTCTACAGTTATTGGTGACCTTGAGGATTTTTGAGCCTGCTCAAAAAGAACTCGACTCCCACTCTAGTTAACCATGGTAAGGCATGATCCACCTAGATCAAATGGAAAATCCTTGAACATGCTCCTTTTGAGAGATGGTACAATTTGCAGAGCAATTTGTTTCTTAGTCATAACCTCAGATGAGGCATTTGCCTTATTAACCAACTGTATTAGCATCTTCCTTAATGGGTCATCAACAACAAACCAATCATCAATAAAGATAAACTCACCAAGTATTTCTTAATTGTTTTCAAATTGATTGTCATCTATCACCATGCCAAATGATACCCCATCTACGCATGCCTTTTGTGTGACCACACCCTTCTTATTTACTACTACAAGTTCATCCAGCTCTTCAAGGAGCTTTGGGCATGCAACTCCATCTGTATTGTGACCTTGAATAGGGGATTCTTGATCAAGCTTCTCATAAACATGCTCTTCAATACCCAACAAATATATATAAAGCTCTTTAGTCTCTAGTAGAGGCTCAAGGTATAGCTGTAAATCATCCTTTTGTTCCTCATTTTGATCTATTTGAACTAAATCTATTGTCAGGCTATCTAGATTCTTCTCAATAGGAGATACCTGTAACTCATGTATGAATTCAATTTGTATCAACTCCTCTTGATGTTCCTCCATATCAAGATCAGTCTTCCCACTCTTAGTTATAACTGGATGCTCAATTACCACCTCAAGAGAAGTATCAATGGGAAACTCCTCTTCAGGCACTTTTGAAGCATCCTCTATACATTCTATAAGAACTTGTCCTGTAGCTGCAACCCTTTTTTCAATACTCCGGAGGTCTTCTTGAGGAAGGTGATGGCAGAAGGGTGATGAAATTTATTTGTTTGAGAGGGAAAATGAAGCATGGGAGATTGATCGTGATCATATTTTGGAATCTTGAGGGAAATGGAACTCTCTAGGGAATTTTGGAGAGGAGGGAAAGAGAAATTATTAAAGACGTCTGTATTTTGCTCTTTCCACTTGGCCATTGCCTCATCAAGGTTTGGAACCTGCTTGTCCTCCTCAACAACCTGAGCTTGAGAGATAATTGGTGAGGCAATGATGGGACTATAGGAAGGTCTAGTCTCATTAATAATCACTTGAATAGGCTCCTAGATAGGCTCTTGAATAAGCTCGTGAATGGGCTTTTGATTCCAACTAGGAAGCTTTCTTGGCACACACTGGGCATGGTTAAGAGCTTCAGAAGAATAAGAAGTACCATAGACTTTTGTAGACAATTTGTTTAACTTGATTCTTTATCTTTCCCAAGCCTCCACCTTTTCTAATGAGAGAATACATAGTCCATTTATCTCTTCTAGATCATTAGACACATTTCGAAATAGATTATTTACTTCCTCATACTGAGAGTCGAAACAAACCTTTCTTGCATATGCCAGTATTCTAAGATCTATTTCATTCATTTTTTCTTGAAGGCAATACTACTAATATGAAACATAATAACCATATGGGGAAGATGAAATCCAGTCCTGAGACTGATATGGCTCATGAGAAAGGTAAGAGTCATGCTCTTGATAATAAGGATCATGAGAAACTTGATAAGGCTCGACATAATTTTGAAAGTAGCCTTGAAAAGGCTGATTAGGCTCATAGATATCATGACCAGGCTGGTATGATCCCTCATTGGGCTGATAAGGAAATATACCATAGGAATTCTCTCCATACATAGCCATCAAAATTCATTCACAATAATTCAATAAAAATAGACTTACTTGGAAGCTATCTTGGATTTATAGAATCAATTCCTTTGAAAGATTAGTCCCATCGGGCATGCCATAAACTATTGATGGTGTAAACTTGTGCTAGATCCTAGCCAATCAACAATGGGAAGTTTCAAGTTGTGGGACAATGCGACTTGAAACAACCTCCAGGTTTTAAAGAATCTGGTCTCTTCTATTTTATGGTGTTAGGGAAAAGGGATAGGAGACAAAACAAAAATGCAAAATGCAGGAATTAAAACCTAACTATGGCGATGCACCTGAGTGTAATCCTAATCCTAACCTGAGCATAGAGTGACTATTATAGGATTCTATTACATTTAAGAGCAAACAAGTGCATGATCAATGTAAAAGATTGGAATAACAGAAATAGAGGCTCACAATAGGGGAGTCTTTTGCTGAGATACAAGAATTGTCAACAAAGGCATAGTGTTCTATCTTCTTAATAGAATCCTCCATTCACATAAGAGGTGTAGAAGTCATGCAAAATTATGTAGAACTTTGGACTCCAGAAAATGGGACAAAAGCAAATAACATTTCCAATCACAACACTAGAAAATCTACAACATAAACTACTTTGTAATTGACACAAATAACATCAACAAAGGCATAGTATTCAATTTTCTTTTGAATCTTCCAGTCATACAAAAGATGCAAAAACACACACAGTCATATAAACCTTTCAACTTAGGAAAATGGAACAAAAGCAAATGATATTATTGGTCAAAACTCTGAAAAGTCTAAAACTATAGAATTCCCCCCCTTTAATTTACAACTCTTCTTCTTTTATAGCCTCAAATGTTTCCTTCCATCACTCCCCTTCCCGCACAATTCTCTTTCATCCTTTGCTCATGAGGAAAAAATAGACAGTGCATTCAAAGCCTTAGATGCGTCCTTGTCTTACCAAGAACTACCCTGACTACGGCAAGGTGATCCCTTTCTAGTACCTCTCTTTGCACCTGAGATTCTTCATTCCATCACCTTTTTGGCCACTCAACTATCTACTCTACCTTTGCTTATAGGGGACAAATAGATGGCATCTTTAATACTTTCAAGCCCCAAAAATCTACCCAGTGCACTGTTCCATCTACTCAACTTAACTCCAGTCAATTTTCCCTTCATTTCACTTTTGGCAACAGATACATAGAACACTCTATTATTTTGAAATGGGAGAGGACACTTAGTCAGTTTCCTAAAAAATCATCATATTGTTTAGAAAGCACCAGAAAATGACACTCGGTGCTTTCCACCTAATTTTTGAAGACACGCACCTTTCTCTGCTTCACTTTAGCTAGGTTGTAGATTTATCTGAGGCACATGTTAGGCTTCTACAGATGGTGATACTTGGCAGCTTCCGTAGACCCTTGAAGTAACACCTGGGACCCACCACCATTTTCTGAAGCCAACAGGAGGAACCCATAGATGTTGACACTTGGTAGCTTCCATTGTACTTCGAGAGAGGCTTATCTTTGAAGCTTAAAAAGAACTTGAAGCCTTAGATGCAAACACTTTTCACACTCCATGGAGGTAGGAGAGGACATGTGGTGGCATCCACTTTATTGTAGGGTCCTTTGAGGGTCACGCGGAAGTCGACACATGGCCTCTTCCACTTATGCCTTCCCTTCGATGATTCCATTAATGAAAAATTTGATGTTTGCATGCCTGCTATTATTTAGCCTCACCATTGGACCTGTTCCTCATTGAACCAAAAAATGAACCAAGACATGAACCAAACATAATTCGAATGCCGCCACGTGGTGACATCTGCTTCTTCTCAGCTAAAATATGTGGTAGCTTCTGTCACTTTTAGAAAAACAACACTGAGATCTTCCACTATTGCCACATGGTGCATTCCACTTGACTTTGATACTTAGGATTTTTGGAAACCTTCCATTGCAAAGAGATAAAAGCTGAGTACTGACACATCACCATGGATGTTGCCATGTGGCACATTTTGCTGAGCCAATATGAGACACATGGCAGATTCTGGCCAACTCACAGAACATAAAGAAGGTGCCTTAGATGATGATGCTTAACAACTCCTGCTCGACTTCAACACTTAGGCAAAATGAATCAAAAAGGAAACATAGCCCATGCTCTGTTTCATGACTTTGCAATCTTGGACCAAAGAAGGCAAAAGCAAAATTTTGCAGTGCACGACTGAAAAATAGAGTGAAACGTAGAGTAAAATTTTACACTATAGTAACAAAGGCCTAATTAGAAGCATATTATATAACAACTCAAGATTAAACACATGAAAAGTGTATCATAGGTCAAGGGCCCAATGATAACTAGTAAGCTAATGGTGCCTTGCGATTCTCTTTCATAATTATCATAGGCTTTGATAGTTATTGTTTTTGGATAGAGATCTTCCATTATGTACCCAAGAAGCTTGATGAGCTTTAGAGACACTATGATTAGGCTTGATCTATTATCTATAAGGACATGTTTCACTTTATGTTGCTTTATATAAACTTTTATGTACAATGGATTATTATAGATTGGGCCAAAGGAAGACATATCACTTTGGTTGAATGTGACATGTTGGGTTGGAGTTAGGTGTCCAACCAAAGCTTGAAATCTATCAGGGGATATGCCATTGGTAATAGTGGATTGGGTTAAAAACTCATTCAAAATGTTCTTGTAGTAGTTGCAAATCTAAAATAGAAATTTGTGCTAGTGTCTTCTACAATTATTACATTATATAAAACTTCTTGTCTTGGCCAATGGTGAATGGTTTATTTTGAGGTTGAATGATTGGTTGGATAATAGGCAAAGTGGAAGATGATTGTGGACTTGAGATAGTAATATTTGACCTCTGAGTTGTGATTTCACAATCAAGATTAGATGTTAGACCATAATTGCTAACAAATATTAGGAATGGTGTGAGATGAGATAGGACAAGTCTCGATTGCCACTACACTTGTATGTGGTAAGGGTGAGTTATCGATATATGGTCCAAAAGTGGGAATTTCAATTTACTAATTTGCTTGTGTGTAGTCCCAGGTCAAATAAGGATTATCCATGTAATTTTGTTGAGTGGTTTTGTCTAGAAATGGTCTAGATTGATTAGTTCTCAGTCTAGGATTAATGGAGATGGTATTAATGTACCCCCTGTAATATGAACTACAACCCTATTGTAGTCATGTACAACTACATGGTAGGTTTGTTGGTTATTATCATTTTGACCTTGGTTTTGTCTATTATTTTGATGTTGTGGGTTTTTTTGTTGGTTTTTTTTATTATACTAATTTGGCCTTTGATTTTGATACTATTGGTATTATTATTGCATTGACCAGTGTTGGTTTTTATTATTATGCTACTACTATGTGTTGTATTGGGAAAGGGGGTTTTGATAAATCTCAAGAGTTTGATTGGAGGTGGAAGAACCATTATCCAATGTTATCTCCCTATTATCTAGCATATTTTCAATCACATGCTTGATTTACACACATCTTCATAGATTATTCATGTTAACTTGATGATATTCATAGAATTCATTTTCATGGTACCAATCATGATAAGGAATGCCTTGTGGATAATGCTTTGGTATAGGCCAACTAATCAAATTATTAGTAGAAAGTTTAATAAATATAGACTCAATAAAATCTCCTAAGTCACTAAAGACATGATGTGTAGGCACAGTTCTCCATAGAGTAAGGGTTTTTAATGGTAAAGGTTGTTACTTTTATTGTGTAGGTCTTAGTTATTATACTTGCGGTGTTGGTTGGAGAGGTTTTTGGGTAGGAGTAAGCTAAAAAGGATGTGTAGATGATGTTTGAACTATTTAGACATGGCATGACTTCGTTACTCCATTACCCACAACATTCCTATTACAGTTGAATTGCTTTGGTCTATCTTGGTTATTGGCTTATGCTGGTTATGATGCTTTCACTTAGATTGGATGTTGGTTTTGGCCACATCCTTGATTGGTACCTTGATTATAATTAGTTGACATAAGCTTTATGATCCATTTATTATTAAGGGCTCACTCAATCAACAAGCCTTTGTCAATGATCTCCTTAAAAGTATGTGTATATTGTAGTTCTAGATGATAAGATATTTCACCATGAAAATTTTTAGTAAACTCAATGACTAGTTATTTATCTATTAAAGTGTGGGTGAATCATCTTTCAAGGTCTCTCCATCATTTTAGATAACTTGAAAAACTCTCAATAGCCTTTTGTTTTTCTTGTGTTAGGTTAACCTATGAAATCTCATGTTCAAGATTATAGGAAAAGTGATACACAAACTTATCAAAAAAATAATCAAAATCTTTTACTTAATTCTTGGGCAACTTTAAAAACCACTCAAAGGCTTGTCTAGCCAAGCTCCTTGGAAACAATAATAAGAGGTATATATTGTTATATGCCATTGGTTGACATGTGACAAAGAACTTGGTTAAATGGGCCTTAGGGTCACCTTTCCCTTTGTATTTATCAAATTTCAATGGTTTGTATTTTGAATGAAATGGTATATACAAGTACTCCATGTTTAATGGATAAGAATACACATCATCCAACTTAAAATTTCTAATCTATTTCTTAACTTGAATGGTAGCAATTGCATCCTTCATCTATTGCAATTCTTGGGATAAGAAACTGGAAGAAACATTGGTTTAAGGGAGAATATTAGTTTGGATAAATGGTTGAGAGGTCACTAGTGGGACACTTTGACTAGGGTATGATGGAGATATATATTAGGGTACATTATTTTGGTTGGTAAAAGGATTGAGAATATGTATATGTAAATTAGGATGTACTTAGAATTACACATTTGGTTGTGTGATATTTTGGTTTGGGTTGGCTATAAAGGTTTGACTTAGAGGATTTTATGGTTGGGATAGAGGGATATAACTATATTGTGCCTATTTTGGTTTAAAAATGACATGTTGCCAACTAATCGAGCCTTGATGTTGAGTGGAAACTTATGAATTAAGACCCTATCTTTAAACTTATGGTACATTTTGAATAGATTGTTGTCTAGTAGGTACTTGAGAAATATGAGAGCCTCCTTGTTACACAAATCCTTTTTGGGAATCAAAATCATGTTAAAGATTCAACATCTGTCACTGACCAATATTTACATGTTGTTCGCTAGTCATCATTTGGTTTTGGATTGGTATACTAGTCTGTGACTGAGGAGGTGTATTTGCCACTACCTGACGAGGTACAACATTAGTTTCCCCTTATTGAGGTGGTAATATATTCAACCTCTATTATGTTTGTACATAAGATTATGCCTACTATTGTGGAATACTACTCATCCCTTATTGATGAGGAGTAGGATTCATCACATTCTATTATTGAGGTGTGACATTGGGTGTTGTTTGAATACCTAATCCTATTAGTTGCACGATTGATGAAGTAACTGGTTAAGGTTGGGATGTAGAAACTCTTACTCCCTAGTATGATGGTCTAGTCATGGTATTAACTATAGGAACATGTTTTTGACTAGTTGTTTGTGCATTAGTACCACTTTGATTTGGATTGGACATTACTTAAACATTATCCACTTTATTTTGCTTATTATTTTACATAGAAGCAAAGGACACTTCTTAAATAATGGGCATATGCAACAAGTTGTCTACTAAAGTGTTTTGTATGAATGGGTCTAAAATTAGATTATCTTGAATAATTAAACTCTATCAAAAATCCTATTGAAGTAACTAAGCTAATATGAGGTTTGCTCAACATGGTCATCTAATTGAAATTACATGCTAGATTTAAGTAGGTTCGATATGCCATTTTCATTTAGTTAAAGTGGTCTAATATGAGTTTTTTGTCTCTATTAGGCATATTAGGGTCTTGATATGTTATTTGGACTAGATCCAAAGGATTTCAAGAAGAAGCCAGTTTATTGTAAATTATGTTGTGGGGCATTCTTACTAGGCTTGGTAAATTATCATGAGGGGGGTCTACTGGAAACTTGACCCCTACCTCTATGGATCTAACCAAAATATCATATTTATTCTCCAATAAATAATGCTAACAAAACGGATCATATGTGGAAGGTGTATTAGTAGAGCATGACTATTGAAGAATTGGTTCATCAGTTGTGGGTATTATAGCTAGGTATTATGTGGTTTATTTTTAGTCTTGTTCTGAATAAGGTGGTGTATTAAAAAAATAGTTAGCCAATAAATCTTGGATTTGTACCCCTAATTGATTATTATAATAGGGATAAGAATCCATCTCATAATAAATATTATCTTCATAGGGTTCTTGAACCATTTCTTCTAGACTAACC